>JAUESI010020131.1:0-13492 GCA_032275145.1 Synergus laeviventris | reverse complement strand
TTTCTATATATACATGTGTTTTAATTATTTAAATTATTTTTAACTCTCCTTGGCTGAATCACATTTTTTTATTGTTTTCATAAATTTTCTTGTGCCCTATGTTGATAAAAATGTCTTATTGCTAATTCTCTTGATCCTATTCCGGAGTGCCACTCTAATGTAGAAGGATTACTTATATAATATGTAATATATATAAGTGTCACGTGACAGATCAGCAAAAAAACGAATTGGTTCCAATTCTTGTCACTTTTTTGCTGCATCAGTATTCGAATCAACCATACTTTTTGCATGAGTATGAGTTGATCGAGTATAATTGATCTCTACATGTTTTTACGAATTATGTATAATTAAAATTTCGTTCATTGCTATGAAGTAAATATCTCTTATCCATGCTTCAGGATATATTACTATTTCTAAATAGTACTGTTTCTCACTCGTTTTCGAGTTGATTCTTGCTATCTAAAACTTATGCTGGAGAGTACTGTCTTCAAATGATGAAAATTCGCCAAAAAATTGCTATTTCTGACAATAAAAGTGAGGAAGTGTTACTATTCTTTTCATTGTGATTTTTTCCATTCCGTTCAGTCAAAACCGCTAAAAAAAGTAGTTTTAATTACTTGACATATTCCATTACTCTGTGTACATGGTATTTTCAGCTACTTTTTTCTCGAAAGTTATCATTTATATAGCAATCACGAGTAAATGGCAAAAACTCAAAATAAAAATAAAAAATTTTAACATTTATATTGATTTTCGCAAAGAAAATTGTAATAACTGCCAGTATTCACTGGAGCACTGTTTTTTCTGTGTAATATTTATATATTATATGAATAATATATTTATAACAAGTAATAACCATACTTGTTGATCTCTGCATTATATGTCAGTATTATGGTATGGGAACGTTCCTACCTTATCAACACATTCTGTCGATATGACAAAATGGTAAAGAGAAATAATTATCATGCAGTCTAATCTCAAAAAGCGTAAGTATAATGAACTGTCGATAATAATTATTTTTTAATTATTTCAACCAAACGAGAGTCAATAACAGTCCCTTAGCATTTTTTATAACTTCCCTGAATTAATTTTTTTTAAATATTCATTTATGTGAAAAAAAACTTAGGTGATCTAGACCAGATTGACCCCACTGCCGAAGTATCACATGGCCTTAAGAATTGGTCCCTAGTGGCTCGATAATAAGGTACATTTAAATTAATTAAATTGATTTCAAATTTAGTATCGTTGTTGAACATTTTCAGAATCATTTGAATTCATTTCAACTCAAAACTTTTTATCGGCGAGACTTAGCATACGTGCGGTATCGCAAAAGTATTTCGAAACCTATAAGCATCAGACACAAACTGAAATAATTGAGTTTGAAAATCCAAATCGGTTATAGTTTGGTGAAATCAAAATAGAAACCAGCTCTAATTTTGTTTGTGATTCCAAATTAAATAAAATTTAGAAAAAAAATACCAACAGGAACAAATAGAGCAAAATAGAAATTTATAAAGATTCTACAAGGATCTATATGGATCCATTGGTGATTTAATGGAGGCGGATAAAATTATTATTCACCACTGATATTCAACATAATTATACTGAGTAGAATAAAAATGAAGTTATAAAAAAGTTTATTGAGAATACATTTAAAATTGTAGACCGTAAGAGATAAGAAGTTGATACAAAATACAATTGTTTTATAAGTCTAATAAATGATAAATAATGACTCGATGCATAACAAAATATATGAAGAGAGTGTTGTGTTTTAGTTTTTAAAACTTGTTCTGAGCTACAGAACATTTTCATTTCATTTTATTTTATGAAATTGTGCTTAAATTTTATACAAAAATTTAACCAATTGGGTACGAACACAGTCGTCTTAGGGAAGTCATTCCAAGTTTCGATAAAGATGAACATTCACCTGACAAAAGCTCTTACATCTTGTATATTGCTTTAAAATTTGATGACCTAATTATATATAAACAATCTCATATTGAAGTACATTCTGTCTAGGGTTTGCAGATTATGATAATAATTGTGTTCATCGTTATTTAGAAAAGTAGATACCCCCTTCCATCTCTCATACCTCTTTCAACTCATTTCAAATTCTTTTTTAAATAGTTAAAATTAATAAGCTTCCTCTCGGAGGAAGCAACAAGGGGGAATATAGAAAAATAGGGAAAAACTGTGAATTGTAGAATGTTACATATATATATTTTGACGTGGTATAATTTTATTTAGACCACGCATATATTAAATTTCACCGTTTAGAATTCGCGTAGCAGGCTCAGAGCACAGAGTCATTGTCTGTCTGTGCACAAACTGTCAGCTGATTGGGGCACCTGAGCTCTAAAAACAATCAGCTAAACATCGGACGGCAACAATCCACATTAGGAAGAATTTACAATCACACACACACACATAACTAATGTTTCTTTTATAATTTGTTTCATGATAATTCTGAGCCATAGGGGCTCAGAATCCTCACTATACACAGCACACACATTCAGTCACACAGGACCTTCGCCACACTCGTTTCCGCATCGCAAGGGCCCGAAGAGGATCCTGGTCAGGTGCATGGATGAGATTCCCATGCACATAATTGACCAGGAATATGACATCTGATAGTACCTGTCAACGCGGCGCTTGATCAGCCGACAGGCTGCAAGATCGGGGCATCTGGCGCCATTTAATTTGGTGCAGATTGAATAAATTTGTGTTCTTATGATAATCGGTATCCTCTTGCCCGCTCCTGCCCGCGGAAATATTGTGCTGGACGAACTGGACGATTCTTAAGATAATTCAATTTAACTTAATAAAATTTTGTTTGTTTCAAAGTAAACAATTCTGGTGTCCATTAAGGCTGAATAAAATAAAATTAAAAATAGCATTACTAAATAACCTCTATTAAAATCAAATAAAAGGTTACAATAAGTTATATTTAACAATATTTACCTGTTCAGATGATCGCCTAGAACCAGCAGGACTATCAACATTGTCATCATTCTGAAAAATGTATATATTTCAATAATTTTAACGTGGTACAATAGTCGCAAAAGTATAATAAATACCAGTTTAAATTGCATTTTCTTAATAGACTCTGTTTTAAAAATAGTTGCGAAGTCATTTTAAATTATGCAATGTCTGCATGTTCAATATGGTGGCTTAAAATTACTTTTTTGTACATAAAAACAACCCCGGATACGGTTCAAGAGCCGGATATAGAAATTCCCCTTTTTTTAGAAATGTTAATTTTAAGCGCTGCTTCAGGTACCCTTTTCCCGTGTAAAATACATGAAAAAAAGCACTTCTTGGAGTTTATGGAATCAGTTCTGTGAGTTTGGAAAAATGTTGTAGAAAACTTATAGGAATTATAGAAAATTTTCCAAGAAAGAATTCTATGTAACAATCATATGCTTTTCCCTATGGGAAATAAGCGTATTAAAATGGATAGACATTTTTGATCCATTCAAATGTAAAATTTGCATCATTTTCAATCATATTCTATCCGTTGTTAGAATTTTTAATAGAAACGGATAGTAATATACAAAAATGGATACAGAAGGATTAAAACGGACAGTTACAGGGTATAAAATAATTATTTAAACGTCAGGGCTGACACTCCTAAAACAATTATTTATTACCGGTATTTTTTCCCCTGCAATGAGTCTAGGATTAACCCTACACCTCCATCCGTACTCAATCTCAGGATGCGAGCAATTTCAATATTTGAACCGAAACTTTGAACTTCTGTTCCTTTCATTCTCGGAGTAACGGAAGGCTTTGACTAACTCTGTCTGAACAGTCCATTCCCGAAGTGGGTCTACACACGAGCGCGGTAGGTAGGAGTTCATCTTCAAGCTACGACCTCTCGCCAACGTTACAGGGAGGGAAACTTCCACATCTTCTATATCATGAGGATTGCGGGAAACCGCGTCAGCATTACAATTTATGTTACCCGGTTTATAAATGATATCGTAATCGTACTCGAAAAGTTCGACCATCCATCTCCCAAGACGAGAGACGGGGTCCTTCAATTTGTAGAGCCATACTAATGGTCGATGATCATGGACCAATGTAAATTTGCGCCCATAAATGTAAGGTCGAAACTGTCTTAGGTACAGCAAAAATAATTGCTAGCAACTCCTTTTCAATTGTAGAATAATTAATTCAGCAGTTTGAAGGACCCGTGATGCGAAGGATATAGGGATGTCCTTGCCTATTGGTCCTTGGCTCAAAACACCTCCTAGCGCGTAATTTAATGCGTTAGTTATAAGAAACGGGTTCGAAAAATCTGGCTACTGGAATTTAGGCTCAAAACAGATTGCATCTCGAAGAGTTTCGAAAGTCTTTTGTTCTATCACTGTCCATTTAAAGTCAACGTTATCTTTCAAAAGATGCGTCAGTGGCTTCGATATTTTCGCGAACTGTGGAATGAATCGCCTGTAATACCCCACTAACCCGAGGAATTGTATGATAATTTTCTTTGTCCAGGGAAGGGGAAAGTTTCTAACTGCTTCTAATTTCTGTAGGTCAGGTTTAACTCCTTATTCAGTATAGTAATGTTATGTCCTACTATCTGTACCAAAAATCCTGGCCCCTCTACAAATAATTGAATAACTCAATGAAAAAAAATCGCTTAAAAAAATGAAAAACAGCTTGTTAATCCACATTTTATTATGAATAAGTACAGAATCATTTGACCGCGATATGTCCATAAGTTTTTATGCAAAATTGCTTAGAAGGTGAAAAAACAGGATGAAAAGTACCGTTTGCAACTTGGTCAACTTTCGACCGTCGTAATTCGTGAAAAAATGTATGAATTCTTTTGCAAAAAATCGAGTAGTTAGCTTGAAATTTTATTTATAAGTACATTTTTGAAAAATTCGAAAATTTTTATAACTTTGGTGTCAGCAGTAAATAAAAGCAAGAGATACTAACTCAGCTTCTAATCCAGCTGGAAAGCTCTACTGAGGCTTACAATTTTTCAAAAAATCAACAAATTCGCGCATTATTTTTTTCTGTTTTTTTTTCGACTGGAGACACAAAAGAAGTTTATGATAGTCTCAGCAGGTTTCCAGGGTATCGATGTCCAGATTGGTCCTTCGCCTCATAAAATGTCCTTTTTTTTTCTTCAACTTTCGGAAGCTTGGTGGAATGTTCCGCGTGGGTCAACCGACTTTGACAATAGTGGACGTCAAACCCTTCAACGTATCGCTTACACTTGAGGTCGACTGCCGTAGAAAAAAAAACAGAAAAAAATAATGCGCGATAGCGATTTATTGATTTAATTGACTGTTTTTAAAAACCCACCATTGAACTTGTTGATTTTTTTGAAAAATGTTAAGCCTCAGTAGAGCCTTCCAGCTGGATTAGAAGCTGAGTTAGCATCCCTTGCTTTTATTTACAGCTGATACCAAAGTTAAAAATATTTTCAAATTTTTCAAAAATGTACTTATAAATAAAATTTCAAGCTAACTACTCGATTTTTTGCAAAAGAATTCATGCATTTTTTCACGAATTACGACAGTCGAAAGTTGACCAAGTTGCAAACGGTGCTTTTCGCCCTGTTTTTTCACCTTCTAAGCAATTTTGCATCAAAACTTATGGACATATCGCGGTCAAATGATACTGAACTTATTCGTAATTAAATGAGGATTAACAAGCTGTTTTTCATTTTTTCAAGAGATTTTTTTTCATTGAGTTATTCAATGATTTGTAGAGGGGCCAGGATTTTTGATACAGATAGTAGGTAGGTTATCTCGCACTATCTCGTACCTGGTCCATTAATCGCTGAAATGTTGCCAGGGCGTTCCTCAGCCCGAACGGCATGCGAGTAAATTCCAAGTGAGCATAGGTATTCGAAAAAGCAGTTTTTTCTTGGGAACTTGGATCCATGGGTATCTGGTGGAAGCCAGACGTGAGATCCATTACAGAGGAATATTTGGATCCAAAATATCGGTAATATTTGGAAAGGGATAGGCATCGGCTACCGTTTTTTCATTTAAAACACGATAGTCGATAACCATTCCTCCATTTTTTATTACCTTTGGATTCAGATTTTTTTGGGACGATCTATAGTGGAGAATTATAGTCAGGATCTTGTGGGTGGTTATATTTGTACCTCCTAATCGATCTTAGGGCAACTTGAATTGATAGGCGAATTCAAAGAATAGGGGCAACAAACTTTCCTTCTCTTTTTCATTTAAATCGTCCAAATAAAAATTTTTTTGAATTTCGACAAGCCTTTTTGCTTTTTCTTTAAATTTATTTTTGGAATTTTCATTGAGTTCGGAGGATAATGGGACAATTTCGCATTCATCTAACTCAACTGCTGGTACTGTTAAATGGACAATACTGTTGGAACTATTAACCATATAAACCCTAGTAATCCTATTATTATTTTCATCGCGCCCCTATTGCAACTTTGAGTTAAGGTAACTGTAGAACGGGTTGAAATTCGGTGTTGTCTTTATCTATCGCCGTTGATAGAAGTGAGATCAGGATGGTGAATCGGCTTCACTTACAAAAAAGAATCGATTTTTCAATAATCGAATCGGAATCGAAAACCCCTAACTTCAACTTGTATCACTTCGTCATAGATAACCTGAACATTCTACGAGTGAAGAAAGAGACGTTGAATCATCATAATAGTTTTCAATGACCGAAAGCTGCAAAAAAGTTTAAAGATTCAGAATGAATCCCGATTATCTGGATGATGACGACTGAGCCGTGGATGACAATTTTTCACTGACTCCTCCGGAACTTCGCAAAGCTGCCAAAAAAATGGATGCCCAGTAGGGTCAGGAAAAATCCGCATCTCGTTATAAAATCGCATATCAAAAATTCATCACTTGGCAAATGTCGAAAAAAACGACTTCTTTTTCTGAGGTTGTGGTTTTGAAGTACTTCCATCATTTGGTCAAAGAACTACAGTATGAACCAAGTATATTTTGGAGTGTTTACTTGATGCTAAAGCAAACTTTCCAGAAAAATGATGTACAAATTTTCAACATTATATGTTATATATTAATAAATGTCCTAGGAGTAAGGGGAGGCTCAGCTCTGCCAACCCCTCCAGCTCATTAAGACAAATATGCTAGAAGCCGCGTGAATCAAGTTTTGCGACAATAACAAATTCCAGCAGTGTGTGAATTAGTATAAATTCATGAGGAAGAAAGTTCTTCAATTCGTGTAATTCACCTGGTTTAAATTCCCATTCGCGTAAATTCGCGAGCGCGAATACAGTTCAAGACTGGCTCATTCAATCGAATTCACAAGGTATAAGCAACGCGCTGGCCATAAAGAAACCGTGTTCGAGTCTCAAGGTATGTAATTTTTATTAATTATTTTTTGAAACAACCATGATTACAAATTAAGGCGGATTGACTCGAATACAATTCACGCTGGATCAATTCGTATCAACGAAGCAGAAAGCAAGATTCGGAGGAATTAAAAAATGTTAATTCGGGGCAATTCGCCCTAATTAGTTTCTTTTTTCTAGGTTATCAAACAAGAATACTTGCTCATTGCCGATCCGTCTCTTAGGCGTGCGGGCGCACCCACCAACTCCGGGGACTCACCTCATGACACGGCGCGGCAACGAGTCTCTCACAAACGACGCACGCTGGCGACAGCATATATTCGATCGTCTAGGCTAACATAGAATTCAGTTCTGAATCAATCGGAGAGATCCCCTCCAGTTAAAATTATATCGGAATTTGTCGCAAACTTTACCTGTTTCGAGAAACCGAATTTTAAGAACTCTATATCAGGTTGCTTTCGGATCATTATGAATAGAACGTTTTCAACAAGGTAGACTGCTAAACTTTAAAAGCTGTAGAATAAGTTTTAGAATCTTAAGCTTATAATATTACTGAAAAGAAATAAAAAAATATAATTATTTTACTAACCTGACTAATAACTGAAGATCTTTGTCTACTCTCTGTGTCGTCCACACTGATGTGAAATCGTCTTTGAAATTCAGTTGCTGCAGTATCTAAGTTGCGTTGTTCATGTGTTACACCACCAGTTGGTGCTACATTTCTAATAAGACATCAGACAATTTATAAAGTCTTTTTTTTCACTCTCTCTTAAAAAAGAAAAATTAAGTGTTTCGAAAAAAAAACAATAGCAGAGTTCCAAAAGTAAATGTTGTACATTTCTAGATGTTATATATGATAACTACAATGTCACACGAGCGCCTTTGTCAATAATTTATGGTTATGATAAGTTTTAAAAATCTTATCTTAAAATATCTTAATCTTCAATCATTTCATTTTAGTCTCAAATAAATCCTGCATTAAAACTACGCGAATATATAATTTTAAGGATATAAAATAAATTCAAAAATATTTCTAAAGGTTTTAAGTAATTACAATAGTATATTGTGTTACGACTCAGCAAACCACGTTTTTGCCGTCCAAAGCCGAGTACTGCAAACAGAAGCTGAGGTTGGCAAAGGTTTGCTGAATATTGACACACGATATTTTATGCAAAGCCGGGTGGTTTTCGTACACCACTGGGTGCAAAAATATACTAATGGGGAAGGAGGCGAGGGGGGGACGGGTCTAGGGCGGAGCCCTGGTGGTGGTGCAGGGTGCGAAGCCCCCGACTGAACAAAAACCAACTAATAAGTTGGAAGAGAATTGACAGCAGTAAAAATATAACCTGAAAAAATGAAAGCCGGTAAGGTAGGAATCGGATAAGTAATACACAAACAAATAATAATTGTTTGTTTATTTCCCTCTTTTCTACGTGTCTGTGTTGGTAGCAAATCTGCAGTCGCATTTTCGGCGTCTTCTTGCAAATGAGGTAGTGTGCACTGCATAAATTCTTCACTTGTCATCGCGATACAAATAAAAGAAAACAATTACTGCTGGATAAGTACTCGATCGAGTCACTGACATGGTCCGCACTGCTACAATTCTACTAACATCAGTCACATATGCCGCGCATGCGTCACATAAAAGAATGGAGGGAGCACTGCGAGTAAAGCAGATTAGGCGTCGGTAAAAGATATTTGTGGACTGTAAAGTATGGATTCCCGGCCTAAGACGGTAAAATCCCCCTCTCCGTCAAATGAATACTTTGCGTTTCACTAACGCGTACGTAATGGTACGAAAACCGGCCGGCTTTGCATAAAAGATTTAATTAAAGGGATTTAAGAGATTTCCAAAATGTAAAGGAAATTCAAAAATATTTTAAGATATTTTTAAAGATTTTAATGTTATTTGCATGATATCAACAGATTTTTAAAGATTTCACAGGATTACAACAAATTTCCGCAGAGTTCGAGAGAGAATTTCAAGGGATATAAATATTTAAATAAATTTAAAGATGATTTAAGTAATTTCAAGAAATTTCGGGTTATCTAATAATTTTTGTGCATGAAATTTCCAATCAATTTTCAGTTTCTTCCCAATGAAATCTTTTGAAATCATTTGAGATACTTTAAAATCTTTCAAAATTTTACGCAATATCTTAAAGATCTCTTGAAATCCAAGAAATTCCACAACAGTCTGTAAATTTAATAAAAATTTTGAAAAATTGACTTTTATAAAATAAATACTAAATAAAAACTTATAAATTTTGTTATTTATACATACGTTTCAGTTGGTCTTTCCCATTGTGTAAATCGATGCACATGATTAACGTAGTAAGTCCTTCCATTTGCGTCTTGTCTTTCCTCCCATCCTGGTGGAAGCGAGTTGATCATTATCACCTGTTTACAAGGAGAACTTAACGTAAAAAAGTATATTTGCAAATGTAAACAAACACAATAAGTAATGATCTGGGCCAAGGTTTCATTCGAAATTCTTAATACTTTTAATAATATTTGAAATGTAAATTTTGTGATTTCTAGAGATTTAAAAGAAATTTTATAGACTTTCAATTAAAATTGTAGAAAATTCCAAAATATGTGGAGTTTCACTGTTAAAAAATGTAACCAGCAGTATATATTAAGCGACCTAGCTTGGAACATTAATGAAGCGTATGCTAAATCAAGCTTTGCACACGTCGTGTCAAAAAATACGGTTCGATACTAGTGCGAGAATGTGATTTCAGCCTTGTGTCACCTTTTCACATTCTCGTACTAGCATCGAAATGTACTATTTTATCTCACTTGCATATAAAAGTGAATTTTTGATGCCTGTATTGCGTGTTGAAAATGTCTTTTTTTAGCACTATAGTAGGATCGACGTCTATGAATATGAGCAACGACGCACAGAAATTATGTGAGAAATGATTTGCATCGTTGCGCACGCGTGTTACGACAGGCCCTCTAAAATTTTTCATTTCGATCTTGGTTTAAAAGACCTACATATAATTGCTCACAGTTCGTGGCCATGATCTCCCCTCCGTCCCTTCTCAGTCTCTAGCTAAGCAAATGCAAATGCAAAGAGAGCGCGAGAGCGACACAGCAATAATTACAATATCTCGCGGCATTTCTTTAACGACCATAGTCTCCAATACCACTGAGTCCCTGAGTGACTGAAAATAAATCATAAAAATTATAATTATTAACAACAATTAATAGTTATTTAATATAAACATTTTAGAAATTTTCAAAGCATCCATTAGTAAATTTTGGGAGCGATAGGGCGGAATTAGAGTTCCAGTGATCGATAGTAGCAATCGATATTATTGATACCATTCTAAAAGAGGATGAATACATCCCTATCAGTCGATATTCTACCTTTCTTTCTTTTTCAATAATCAAGATTGGAACTTGAGTATGAATGTTATGATGTAGACATTAATTGTTTCAATTGTTGATCCGAATTTGCAGTAAATACAGAACTGCCCTGTGTTGTCTATGATACTCAAATTCAATAGACAATACTGGCGTAGGCAATAATTATTCGCAATTGTTGGTTAACAAATCTGATAAATATTTTTCTAAAATTATTAACATTTTCATACATAACTTAAAAACCGCCCTATATTGATTCCTAGTGCCTATAGATCAGTAAACAATATAGGCATAGGCAAAGTTTATTAAAAATTATTAACAATTCTGATAAATCTTTCTGTAAAAGAGCAAAACCTGAAATAAAACATTATTTTTGCATGGAGGTAATGCTCCCTTACTGCTGTCGGTTGATGTTGTCGATTGTGGGAACAATAATTTTCATAATTGGAATTAAACATGTAACTTTGAAACGGCATTACTGCACGTATCTTGATAAATTCACTCGAAACTATACATATATTATGTCAAAGTTCTAAATCTGAATCAATCTGCACGCTTGAAGATTATACGGTAGGTTTAAGGTCGTTTATTTGGTTTATTTTTAACTTTAGAAACTTATTCTACAAACATTTCCAGTTCTTATGTACGTTTTTTAAACAAATGAGGGTTAATAACTGTTTGAAATCATAAACTCGAATTTATAGAGCTTATTTCTCGACCCTAACCCATTTTCAGAAAACATAGGGCGGGTGCAAAAGTTCTTCCCAAGGAAGCAGTGATTAAAAACGAATCCCACATAAATATAAAAACATTTGAGAGAGATTTCAAATGATTTTTTGGAACCTCCGGCGAAACCAAAAGTGAGGACTCGAATCTCATTTCACACTACCAGGAGTTTATTCTTTTTCAGTTGTTTGTTACTTAATAAACACACATTGGTTCGTAACATGCGTACTTTGATCAATGAAAAGTGTTCTGAGTCGTTGTGCATGAGCACTTTGGTTAGTGAAAAGTGATGTGCGTCGTTGGGCATGCGCATATTGAGCTAACTGGGCGTACAGCTGAGTCCGTTCAAAGGACCTAAGATTCAGTCATTTTCCTTGCTGTCTAACACGTTATTTACCTTATTTGATAAAGAGCGAGCCCCTGGATCAAATAATTTTAATAATTTTTGTTTTGCCTACTACCTCAAATCGACTTTCCTATACAGTAATGTTAAAAATAGTGTTGCTTCACCAATAAATGGTAGCTCGAGTGCATGTGCAGCACTCTTCACCATTTCTTGGTTTTCAGCACTTGTTGCACAAAATATTATTTTGATTTACAATTTCAACCTGCAATACTGATCTTGTGTAATATTTCAAAAATGTAATAATGTGTTTTAGGATTATCTTAATGGGTCATGTGTCGTTCCATTAAGGGCATTGGATAAACGAACTCTGAAATTTGTGTGTTTCCTCTACGGTTATGCCAATAGACTGGCACAGCAGACAATGGCAGATGGTAGATAAATTTCAATTTCACGTCGGGAATTTTATGATTATATACAACTCCGGAATCTGTAGAAGAAATGTGAATTCTGTAACTTCCAACTATAAGTCTGTAAGAGAGAATTTCGCGATTGATAACACACAAAGAAATGCCAGGCTGAAGACGTGAACACAACACCATCGGAAAATGTAATGTCACAGCGTGGGAGATTACAGAGTAGTACATATTTTCGGTCGAAAACATGTGTGGCGCTACAGTGAACTTCTGACGCTCTAGATGTCAAAGCTTTATCATTTTCCGATGGTGTTGTGATAACCTTTTCAACCGGGGCATTTCTTTGTGTGTTATCAATCGCGAAATTCTCTCTTACAGACTTATAGCTGGAAGTTACAGAATTCCGGGGACGTCTCCCGTTTTATTTACAAATTCCGGAGTTGTGTATAATCCTAAAATTCCCGACGTGCAATTGAAATTTAGCTGCCATCTGCCATTGTCTGGCTGTGTCAGCGTGCATTGGTGTCACTACAAAAATTCTTAGTTCGTTTATCCAATGCCCTTAATTTAAGTTGTGACATCATTTTTAGCCCCCCACCCCCGCGCTTCCGCGGATATACTGTACTAACGAAGCATATTAAATTCATTCAGTTACTCGTCCTTTCATTTGCTTAGGCTCTTTTAAAATAAACTGCACTTCAACAATTAAAGAGTGCCAGTCTTTAAAATTTATGATAATACAGACTTCCCAGTATTTCAAAGTTATATAAAAAATAACCGAAAAAATTATAACTCATAATAGAAGAAATGGATACCTCTGCTGGCTGTTCTACTGGACTATTATTAGATGTAGGAGTTGGTTGATCCAGTAGTTCCCATCCTCCTGAATCGGATGTTATCTCGGCTTCATTGCCAACAATGTTCACAGAATCTGAGATGTAAGCGTGATACACTTCCAGTGTTCCCTTAACTCTTGATCTTTGACTGGAATTACTACATGGTGTTTACAAAAATGTTTTAATCAGTTATTTTAAAACAGTGACTGGAAAATGAATAATATTTATTATTACTGCAGAAAAATAAGTCTGCTTGAGTAGTGAACCTTGACTAGAAATCCAATAGAATTAGAAAGAATTAAAAAATGTTTAACGTGAATTGAAAAGTTACAAAATAAACATCACTCAGATCACAAGGAATCAACCAAGGATACATTTACATTACATGTAACCAGAGAGAAGCTGAGAGTAAACATGCCCAGAGGAAGCCCAGCTATTAGTATAGTGGCGCCTCTGTGGCCCATTTCGG
>JAUESI010020128.1:0-13517 GCA_032275145.1 Synergus laeviventris | reverse complement strand
AAAATCTTCAATTTTGGCAAAAGATCCTCAAATTTCAGGAAATGAACAGAAATTAAGAAAACTGCCGAAACCACCGGGCTGGGGAACGGATTTGTTGTACAATTTTATTTGGGAGAAGTTAGAACCAAAATATAAAACTAGCACGAGGGTTCGTTCAGAGCAATTTATTGTAAGAGTGACACAAGTTTTTAACAGAATCATGAAATGTGAATTATACAAAGATTATAGAGACGATCTTGAAAGTTTGATCCATGAGATGGCTAGATTGGGTCTCATTGTTAGTCGACCGGACTTGGACTTCTTCTGTATAAAGTTCATGCCTCAAAGCTTTATGGTCAAAAGTATACCGATGCTACATATAGGTAATAAAGTCGTGATTCCGTACAATGCAGAAACTCGTTTCAAACCTATTTTGAACGAGCCTTCTAGATGATGCGATTCAAAGATTCTGCACTTATAAAATTATTAAATTTTTAAAATCATATAGTAGTTTTCATAATTTTAGAAGGACCTTTAGAAACATCTGCGTGAACTCGTAAACATTATATTAAGTACCAAGGTGCTTACTAGAAGCAAAAATCGTCAATTTTCTTAGTTTATGCTTTTATTTGTAGTAAGTAGTCTAAACTGTGCGAAGGCACGATCCGATTTATTATAATGATATTTTCAAGGTCCCAAACCTCTTCACTTTCTTTCCACCGTTTTTTCCCACTCTCATCTGACACCATGAGCAAGGGCCTCTAACCCGTAGGTCTTAACTTCTGGGGTTTTTCCCCATAGTCGTGAATTTTCGTGAACGATCGGAAATTACCAGTCAGATCTGGCCATGCCAAATTTATCCTTCACATTACCTGTCGAACACAAATACTTTAACCATTTTCACTTAACTATTAGCATTTTTGAACAACAAAATATACTCTACTTTTTCATCTTTATTTTTTTAACCTTAGTTCAAGTATACATTTATTAAACAATTCTCGCCAGTGCTTTTATTCGTCGAAATTGTGCGAGTGACCTTCAATTCGTGACAATTATTCTCGAGTAATAACATTTTTCGTCCTTCGAGTGGGATATTTCGCGTGTGAATCACTCAAATCAAACCGCGTAAAATCTGCACCATAAATTTTGGAACGTTAAGAAAATTAAGTCAAGTTCGTCTCGTACTTACATCACCAAGTGAATTCAAATTTTGAAACTTGTCATTGCCATACTACCTATCAGTGAACAGTGAATCTCGAACCTGAATTGTGAACTGTGTTGTCGTTGTGCCTTGAAACTCTTGAAAGTGAACCCTGTCGTTCGTGCGCAACATATATTTTTCGTATAATTTAATGAAATTTACATTGAATCTATCGTATCTTACAAGTTCTCTCTCAAACAGAACATACACTCTGAACTGTCGCATCTCGTGCTTTGTGCAACTTCTTGCTTTTACATAATCCAATGTGATCAACTCTCAACTTAAGCTTATTCTTGCTCTAAGCTGACTGCTACAATTACTCTACCTCGTCAACAAGATTGGGCTGACCAGAACTCATCACATCAATCACATTCCATCATACATCACAAAGGTAAGCGAATTTTTGTACTATCAATGTTCCTTTTTTGTTTTCCACAATCCCCTTATATGATACTTAATTCTTTTCGTTCTTCTTAATACTTCGTGCAATTATTCACAATGTATGCAAGGGCTCATGAACTGAAAATGAAGTCGCGAATGACAAAAGAAAAATAACGAATTTTATAATTTCGCGAACTTTATCGATGGATATTCCGCTGTTAACAATTTTGATTCTCTCGACAAAAGAATAAATGATATTGATAAGGAATTTATAGAATTCAATAAAGTATACACAGATTTAGAAGTCTATGTGAATGATACCACCCTTGCGGAAGTCCGTACTGAACATGAAGACGCATTTTATACCGCATTCGGGAAGGCAACATTTTTAAACGAATGTAATGCAAGTCAATCACACCCGTCATTTTCACTAATCATGGAACTTGAAGCTTTAACCGATTCCGTCCGAAATACTAGAAAAAACCAGTCGCGCATAAATTTACCAACCACACCACCAGATCTGACACCACGCCTTTAGAGGTATACTTAGCAACATTTTGGGGAATAGAGGAAGATCCTTTTAAAAAATTACTATCCCCAAAGGAGCAAGCGTGTGAACTCACTTCTCAACGCACACGCAGCGTAACTCTGAAGTTCGAGATATCGTTCGGTTGTCCTTCAATGAAAGGAAGGACAAACTAGGAGATTTACGTTTCATGGCTCTTCGTCGTTTCAATATCTTAGAAAATCGTTTCTTTTTTTTTGGAATACACAGACCCTCAAGGTTGCAACAGTAGCCTATTTTGACCTGAACTTCCTTGAATCCTTTCTCTTAACCCGGAAGGGACTTCTACTTTTAGTCTGGTGTCAACCGTCGCAACGACAGCAATGTAACGAGTGACAATTAACGACAACGAAGATTTACCCAGCATTAGAAAATTATACCACCTCAAAGGTTCCTTAAAGGCCTTGGAGAAACGAAAGGGAAGGAAATGATTGCGGTAAACGAAAATTTTGAGACGATAGTGTATTATGTTCAAGTTTAAAAAACAATTTTTATTATAAAAAATTATTAAAATTTTCCAAAGTTTTAACGATTTTTCTGGGGCGTCTGGAGTCTGGACTTGTAAATCGGTGCCGGTGATGGAGGTCGTGCAATGCATCTGAAATAGTCGAACCAATTTTTTAAAAAATTTGTATAAGTTCCTTTTCTATATGAATTAAAAAAATACCGAAGAAATGATGAAATTCCAAATTTTTTCGAAATTTGAAAAAAAAATTCACCTTAAGTTGCAAAACAAGTAATTTAAATAGTACTTTTGTACAACTTTTTTAGTTCAAATAGAAGATAATTTAATACTGAAGCTAGATCACTTTGATTTTTTTCGATCATACATATATTGTTTTTACTACCGCCGGCACCGTTTTCTAAAACTTGTGAAAATTAAAACTCGAGAAAACGGGCTTTAAAGTTTTCGGTCCAAAAAAATATAAGTTTTTGGATACTTACACTAATTAGATGTTAATCAGCTATCACCGGGCCATACAATAATCCTTCCTCTTCAAAAAACTCGTTTTGGCGGTGGCTTTTCGATCTTCGAGCTGTGCGAGCTTCTTTGCTGGAAAATAATGCGCGCCGGTTCTCCCGCGTTATGCGCTCAGCATCGACGGCGTCAGCAAAATTTTTGCACTATTGACAATATTGAGGAGCTGCATGTTAGAAAGCACAGCTGAATAACCCTCGTTGAAAATGCCTGTAGCCATATTTGCTGCTAATTCGACGATTTTATAGCCGGAATTCATATGTTTCAGATTTAGGCGCCACACAATCGAATTGAACGATTCGTTCGAATTTTGAGTATGTCTGCCTAAGCACCGCATCAATAAATCGTCATTTGAAAGATCTTCGTAAATTGGACGAATGTGCTTCTCTACATTGTCATTAATTAATCTTGCCGGGTGTTTGAAAGATGCTAGATTATTCGTCGCTTGAGCCTTGCGCCATTCGCACCAACTCTCCGCGCTTTCTGGACAATTTTCATGCCGAGGATTTTTATCGGTGGAACAATAATGGTCTAATATTGCTACAATAGCTCTCTTCATACCTTCAATTGAGTTCAAATTTCGACCAATTGACAGACCGTAGTAAATCGTCAGTTTCTTAATGAGAAACTACGTTAGCCCTTTCTTTCCTCCCAAGTTTCTGGGTTTTTCTTTTATTCCGTAAACGAGTACCCATAAGGCACATATTTCAGATATATACGAGTACAGTCAAACAATAGAATACATGAAGGGGCAAAGATCGCGCGCGCTCGGGTCTGCCCGAGCATTCGCAACCTGCTCGACGCTCGGCCACTAAAACTAATCTAGCTTTGAAAATATGTCGAATTGGCCTCTAAAATTTTTAACACATATTCTTGGATAGTTTTGGAATAGATTTAAGACAAAAACGAAAAATCGAGTGTTTGAAACCTGTAAAGCAGACTACTACCTTAAAGGGTGAAGCCGCGAAAATTATTACCTCTCTCGAACTCTTATCAGAGAATTACACAGTCGCGTAGAATTTACTCACGAAGCGTTATGATAACAAAAAAATAATTAAACTGACGTAAGGGCCTTATTGAATCTACCATACCTCTCGAAGGATTTTGCCATTCGGAATAGTCGAAATAATTAGCCAAAATTTAGTACTTTTATCCGTGAAAAGAAATTGCGAAATCCCTTTTACATTAGGGAAGGGACGAAAACGAGACACGCGTTCTTGTGGCAGATCACCCATGACGTAATCAATTTCCCGTGGTCTTGCGTTACGATCATTCAAGTGCCAAAATTTCTCTCGAACATAGTGCAGAGTCGCTTGGGTTCCTGCGTGTTTTAATCCTTCATGTTCTTCGCGGATTATAAGTTGAATTACGTGACGATTAGGAGGCAGTAAAATTTGATGTTTTTTTATATATTACATCGTCTGGATGCACCAAGACCTGCCAGTACATTTTTTCAATGTCGGCAGTAAGATCATAAGCGTGAGATCGGAATCGAATCAACAGTGTAAATAGGTCGGCCTGAATTATAGGTCCGATCATAAAAAATTCGTTTAGAGAAACACTTGATGACGTTTTCGCAGAGGTGGTTACGCTGTCTTCCCTTATCATAGCATGACGGGGAAAATAAAATCCTGGTAAAACGAGATGCTTGTTTTTTGTGAACGACATGAGTTTTAAATCACTATATTCATTTAAGAAGGCACAATATGGTAGCTTTCTACATTGTCAGTAGATTCGCTGGTTTCTTTTTCTTTAGTTTCATTCATTGGTAGATGGTTCTGTAAAAAATTGGCTGTATTAACCGCTTCTGCCCAATAGTTTTTATTCAGATTTGCATCTAGTAGCATACACCTTGCCATTTATAAAAGAGATCTATTTTTTCTTTCGGAAACCCCGTTCTGTTGAGGTGAGTAATATATTGGATTTTAATCCCTTTATTCTTTAAATAATATTGTAGATCCGTATTTACGTACTCCCTTCCTCTTTCTGATCTTACACATTTAGGTGTTTTATTAAACTGAGTTTGTATCAGCTCAACAAATTGTTTAATATGGGCTGCCGCTTCATGTTTAGTCTTTAAAAAATAGACCGTAGAATGTTTGGAAAAATCATATATTAGGGTCATTAAATACCTTTTATTTCCAGGAGTTATTGTTTGCATCGAGCCGCAAAAGTCCATATGTATTAGTTCAAAAGTTCCTGATGTCCTATCGTGCGCCTCCTTGGGAAAAGGTTTTCTGTCAATTTTACCTTCAATGCAGCATTCGCATACCGCTCGTCTGCCGCAGTCCTTTATGGTTATTCTTGTGGTCAGTGCTCTCGCCGCTAACTCCTTAATTGTACTAGGATCCTGTAATGCGAAAGGCCTCTTTTCCACAAAACTACTACTCAAAATCGAATCCATTATTCCGGCTTCTTCCCGAGACTCAAATTTGATATTGCGCCAGCTATTTGGGTTTCGACAAATAGCGATGAGTCCCGAATATTACCTTGTAAAGCCTAAAATAAAGGGTAGCTAGCTACGGTTCTCAGGGTTATGGGTGTCAAGGAGCACAGCGGAAAAAAAAACCGAGACCTGGTTTACATCAAAGACAAAAATGGTTCACAATTTATTCAGTGCAAAATAAAGAACAAAGATAAGACACGTTAAATCGCTGAGACTTTAATTCGTCTCCTATGTAACAGCATTAAGTCGACTTTTGACAGGAAAGCTCTGTGAATGTGGCAGGCGTACAATTCGGTACTACAACCGTGCCACATTCCAGAATAAACTAATGAAGATTAAAGTTTCAACAATTGATTCAGTTAATTCACTAGAAACGATCCCGATACTCTTATCGAGAGTATTTCGCACGAGCACTCCCGAGAAGAAACAGAAGAAAAGAAACAACGCGCAAAACAATTGTTACAACGAGCTCCAAGAATGGAGGAAAATGGCGAAGCTCGATACAAAGGAGAAAGCGATTTCTCCGTTCTAAATTTCGTTTAGTAAGTTACCGGCTTGCCAAAACAATAAATAAAACCATAAATACCTCAGCCATTCTTAGGCGACAATCAAACGTGTTTCTCCACGGAAAATATATGAAATCTCTTTAGACAAATTTACGTAGGCTCGCTATGTGCTTCCTTCCTCAAGCGTTTTCAGAGAGAGAGTTCCTTCTTCAAGTTTTTGGTGGAAGTTACTTGACAGGTCGACGGAAGTCGGAGACGGCCATTTTCAAAAGCGAGTTTTCAATTCCCGAGGCGACAGCCTCCTCCGTCCTCCGTCCTCCGCACGAGTCACGTGATCGCTGAACAGACTTACGGCACTCACAGACTCGTAAGTACCCGCGAGTGCACTCTGAGCTCCGCACTACCATTTCCAAATATGTCACTTTGGAACCATCCAAAGTGACCCAATAAGTCCCCAAAAATCAGTCCTGGGACGCCGATGAGCTCACGGATGATCGCTTCCCAATTTGCGGTCTTCATGCGAAAAACATAATTTCTAATAGCACACGTGGCTCCGTGCTCCGTAACTACTTCCGAGGCTGAAATAATTCAACTCGGAAAGTGGTGAACTCTGACTATCGGCGGGAATCTGGCCTGAATTCGAATCTCACAGTCGTCCTTCCTTCAATAGTAACATATCGTACGCCCTTCCTTCCAAATGGCTCTCGAGATTATAATTCCTCCTCGCTTCCGCATACGTGGTTCGAGGTTTACACATGCAAATCATTCATAAAATAATTAGTCTAAAATCTATAATGTCGAGAGTGCTCCGAAAGTATGCGAAGTGGCTCCCCCTCTGGATCTCGCGAGTCAAAACAACTGTCTACCGGCGCCAGTTGTTACATAAATTCTGTGACGCTGTAGGTTTAAATCTACAACGTCACAATCCATGTGCCCGAAAAGTCTGTGCCAAAAATGTTGGCAGTTGATCCCCTGGTGTGTCTCTTTTATAGCGGTCCAGGTCCTTTTGATATTTGTTTTTACTTTATACAGTCCTTGAGTGTTCGATTCCAAGGATGCGATGGCTTGTACTTTGCCATTCTTAATAATCTTACAGCTTTCATCTTTAAAATATATGCTATATCCATCTTTTGTGAGTTTTTTCTCAGATAATAAATTCGAATTGAAAGATGGTACGTAAAGCACGTTCCGTTTTCCTGTCCTGACCATCCACAAAACACTTTATGACAACCGAGCTTATGTCCTGCACTTCCGTTTTTATGTTGTCTTCTGCCAACTGTACGAACCCTTTAACACTTGGGTCGAATTCATAAAAAAATGTCCTTCGAAGTGCTTATATGACTCGTCGCCCCTGAGTCGACATGCCAGTCCCTTTTTATGCTTACACCTAAGTAAGCTTTAAGATCCGGATTAAGAAACTTGTTAACCATGATGCAGAAACCTTTACCTGATGATTTCAGATCATCGTAAACTTTATTGGCCTTGTCCTTTCTTTGTTTCAACTTTCAAAACTTATATTTCCCACAGTCTCTCTTAAAATAACCATCGCTTAATCTTCCTTTGACGAAATCTAAAGCGAAATCCTCAACGTTTCTACTCTACAAACTGGTTATCAGCAAGCTATACGAGTCTGGCAGGCTACTGAGAAGTAGAGACACCTTTAATTTGTCCTTGAGTTCTTCACCTAACGCCGTCAATTTTCTGGTGAGAATTAGCACCTCTGACACGTGTTCTTCCATATCACCACCTTCTGGCAAACGCAATTTGAATGCCCTTTTGTATAGGTGTATCACACTTGACAGTGATGTCTTTTGGTGATGATATTTAAGTTTTTTCCAGGCCTCTTGCGCGGTTTTCGCACCTTGTATGTGTACTAGTTGGTTGTCCTCGATAAGCAATCCGATAGCAGCACGTGCCCGAACATCTCTTTTTGTCCACACTTCATTCGCTGGAGTTGGTTGCTCCTCCTTCAGATAGATCTTCCCTGATTAGTAACAGTTCTGTCTTTTGACTCTACAATGATTAGTTTTCACCATTTAACTTTTGAAACACTGAACGCACAAAATATGCCATATTTCACTTTAATTCACAAGGTGCCATTTTATTCGCATCAAAAAAATTTTTATTTGCAAGTTAGTGTAATCATAAAAAATATTTGAAAATAAATAAATAATACAAGACAAAAAAAAACTAAAATAGAAACAAAAAAAATTGAAAAAAGGAGTGTTACTGCACTTTTAACTGATAAGTTGATTTATAGTTCACTGTATGGCACTGATTGTTATTTGTGCTTATCGTCCTGATTAGTGCTAGCACTTATGAAATTACAAATTACAAATTTAGTAAACCCATCAATCACTGACAATATGTGATGATATCTTTTACTCGTCGTTTCCAAAGGTCCTAAGTGGTTGAGACGATATGTGTATAATGGTTGATCATCCTTGGTTATCGGGTGAAGAAAACTTGTTTCCCTTGTTTTTTATTTCCCAAAATACACGGCACACAATTAGAGATATAATTTTCCACCTTTCATCGTAGGTCTGGAATAAAATAATCTTGCTTAATCAACTCTTCAGTCCTCACAGCGGCAAATTGTCCTCGGTCGTGAGCACTTCGGATGATATCGGTCTGCATGGTTTTAGGTACAACCAAAACGTCTCGACCGTCCTTCTCAACGTATAAAAGGTCACCTCGTACGAAGTAATCTTGAAAAGACTTTTCTTTCAATATTTCCAGGATAACATTCGTCTCGTTATCTTCCTGTTGAGCTCTTCTGATACGCCGAGTGACATCATCGATTTTAAAGGTCATCACAGGGTGCCTGCTTAAGGCGTCGACATGTTTCAATCTAATTCCGGGTGTATAAATCTATAGTGTAGTCAAATTCTTCCAGCAGCAGGAACCATCTTGCAACTCTGGTCACTAAGTCCTTCTTATCTATTGTTTTCTAGAAAGCAGCAGTCAGTTATTATTTTAAACTTGATACCTAATAGATAGATTCTAAACTTCTTTAATGCTATTATCACAGCCAACACTTCCAATTCGTTGCTTGAATAGTTTTTCTCAGCTAGTGTAGTTTTTCTACTCATATAATGGACTGGGTGCAACTGTTGGTCCTCAGAAGACTTCTGCATCAGGATTGCTCAGTATCCTTCTCGACTAGCGTAAGTATGCAACTCAGTTTCCAATTTTGGGTTGTAGATTAGCAATACAGGGTCCTTCATCATTGAATTCTTTAATTCACGAAACGACTTCTGCTCTTGTACATCAAATTGAAATTTTTTATCTTTTTTGCAACAGATCCGATAAAGGTTTAGCAATTAAAGTATGGCTAGGAATGAATTTACGGAAATGACCGGTCAAGCCCAAAAATCTTTGAACATCTTTTACGCAAGTTGGAGCGGGATAGTCAAGAATAGCTTTAATTTTATCAGGTAACGGGTTACGACGTCAATACGACGTTTCATCAAATGAACTTTCTTTTTGTTCAATTCTAAACCGTAGTCAGACGCCGTCTACAAAACTCTTTTTAATCGATTTACATTTTCGTCGTAACTAGAGTCTGGGATTACAATATCGTCGATATAACTAAAAAAAATTTCTTCTTTAATCAGAGATTTAAACACAGTATTTATAAATCTTTGGAAGACAGAGGGTGCATTGAACAGACCAAAGGGCATATTCAACCCACCGATACGTGAAGAAAACCGTTTTTAAAATCAATTGTCGAGAAAAGGAGGGCATCTTGGAGTTTTTCGATTAAGGCAGTAGTCTGCTTTACAGGTTTCAAACACTCGATTTTTCGTTTTTGTCTTAAATCTATTCCAAAACTATCCAAGAATATGTGTTCAAAATTTTAGAGGCCAATTCGACATATTTTCGAAGCTAGATCAGTTTTAGTGGCCGAGCGTCGAGAATGTGCGAATGCTCGGGCAGACCCGAGCGCGCGCGCTTCGCCCCTTCATGTATTCTATTGTTTGACTACTCGTATATACCTGAAAAGCTAAAAAGATAAAGACTTATGCTCCTCAAATCATACATGTTCGGTAGGGAAGATGGAGGTAGATTCCATAACAGAGATGTTTTCGAGATCCGTCGAGAAATTCGGAGTTATGTACAGTAATTATACGGGCGGATGTGTTGGGCACGTGCAAAAGCGTATGGGTACTCGTTTACGGAATAAAAGAAAAATCCAGAAACTTGGAGGAAAGAAGGGGCTAACAGAGAGTCTCATTAAGAAATTGACGATTTACTACGTTCTGTCAATTCGTCGAAATGTGAACTCAGTTGAAGGTATGAAGAGAGCTATTATAGCAAAATTAGACCATTATTGTTCCACCGATAAAAATCCTCGACATGAAAATTGTCCAGAAGACGCGGAGAGTTGGTGCGAATGGCGCAAGGCTCAAGCGTCGAATAATCTGGCATCTTTCAAACACCCGGCAAGATGTAGAGAAGCACCTGCGTCCAATTTACGAAGATCTTTCAAATGATGATTTATTGCCGCGGTGCTTAGGCGAACACACTCAAAATTCGAACGAATCGTTCAATTCGATTGTGTGGCGCCTAAATCTGAAACATATGAATTCCGGCTATAAAATCGTCGAATTAGCAGCAAATATGGCTACAGGCATTTTCAACGAGGGTTATTCAGCTGTGCTTTCTAACATGCAGCTCCTCAATATTGTCAATAGTGCAAAAATTTTGCTGACACCGTCGTTGCTGAGCGCATAACGCGGGAGAACCGGCGCGCATCATTTTCCAGCAAAGAAGCTCGTACAGCTCGAAGATCGGAAAGCCTCCGCCAAAACAAGTTTTTTGAAGAAGAGGAAGGATTATTGTATGGCCCGGGGATAGCTGATTAACATCTAATTAGTGTAAGTATCCAAAAACTTATATTTGATTCCGTCTTCGGTCCAGCTTCTTTCTTCTTCCTTATTTTTTCTTGGTATGAAGGTTTCCCTTGACTTCGCTTTCTAATATCTTCGGAGGCTTTCATCTTCTCTTTGAAAGCTTTTTTATTTGCTATGTCATCGCTGATTCCGTCTATCACGTACTGGATGAGAGCTTCTGTTTCAATTTTACCCCTGGCAGCCAATTCCTTCATTATCAGAAAGTACTCCTGTACCGTCTCGTCTTTCTTCATTTTTCTTTTCGATAACATATTGTGGAGTTCAGCACTATGTATTTTTGAAGAGAATTCCTCCTCCAAAGCTCCCATCAATTTTTTCCGCGTCTTGATAGAGCTTTCGCTTTGGATGAATAATTTAACTGTGCCTTTCAGAGAATTCTTTGCAAACACGACTTTCTGGAGGTCATTCCACCTAAACAGCATTGCGGCATTCTCGAAATCTTGAATCCATCGTTCAATCGGATAAATATCACTTCCATCAAAAGGTCTAATCGAATCTTCTACATCCTTATAATTTAAAGCAAAATGAACAGATCTCTGTTCATTTGCAACATTATTTTGCGTATTTGAATCATCTTCGTCGTGTTCACTTCCTTGGGCGTCTTCACTTCCTTCCTCGTCAACGTCTTCTTCTGGAGTAATTAAATCCATTAAACCATCACAAATTCGGTTAACCAGTTCGTTTTTGTTTCCATCGTACTCCAGTCCTAAAAGATTACAAATAGACGTCAAGTCTCCTTCAGACAGAGATTCGTTTGCGAAGGCTCTTTTCGCTGTTTATTGGTCAGAACCATCTTCAAAATCAAAACCAGAAAAGGTGCGTAGTCTCTGTCGATTTCCACGATCACCGACTTCATGAAAGATAAACCTGTGTAAAGCGCGAATTTCAACTTTCGACGCAGTTTTGATCTTCTTGCAAATCGTGGGAATCTGACCGAGGTTTTCCATTGCGTAATTCAAAGTCACAATTTATAATCACACAAATATAAATATCAAGTCCAAGCAGTGGAATATTCTACTGTTGGTAAATGCAACACGTCGGTAAACTGTGGTTTGTCGGTCAGGCAATGTACTACATTACCATCAACGCGTCGTTTTCCAAATTTCACTTATTTTCACATAATTAGAAATCACAATTTCAGAAAAGCGTCGTCTTTTCTAAAATTCACGTCGTCGATTTGCACTTTATTCGTGCATGTCGCGTCGTATTTGTACTAAACTCAGCACGAAATCAGCGACACCGTTGATGCGTCTTGCTTTTCATCGTTAGATCCTTATGCACGTCGTATTTAACACTCGGATCCTTCACCTCGTTTCCTCGTCGATATTTGTCTCAAAACAAACTCACAACGTCGTTTCGTGATTCGGCTTACACTTTTCATCGGTTACACGTATTCTCAGAATACTTCACCTTTGTTTTCTTCTGACGTCGCGTCGTCCACCGTGCGAAGCGTCGTTATTCTCAACACCAGAGCACTTTTTCTTTTTCGTTGTAAAATTCACTTTTCAGATCACCCTTGCGAGATTCACGGTCTATATCTCGGACGAGCCACCAATTTGTAGGAAATGATTGTAGTTTTTTTAAGATAAACTGTTTATTAAAAAGTATTAAATACAAGTAAAGTTATAGAACCAAGAACACTCGCGTCTTATCTGTTTCAACGCACGCTTCTTCCTCCCTTCCCACGCCCTCACCCGTCTCTCTTCTCTCTCAAACACTTCGTGGCGCCAAAATTCAAAAATCTACCCTACAATAATAATATATTAATATTTATAAGTAACTGTTAAAAATTCAAAACGAATGATCGAAATTACTGATTTCATCGAACTTCACGGGGCGGGTTTTTTTATCAGAATTTGATTAAATAATTATATATATATTTGGTACACATTATTCTATGGCATATGTTACTATATTTAAATAAATGAAACATATGTATATTTTTTTGTTCTCTATATGTAATTCTTCTAAAAAAAGAAATGTGTCTTATAAAACGAAAAAAATTTTTGTTTGAATCTTTTTTCCTCAAAACGAGGAATTCGAAACCTATTATTATATAAACTTCGAAATTCAATCTCTTCATTTTACCTAAAAAGTATTACAATTATACACTTTTTCGCTATGTATTCATATTTTTATTTAAAACGTGAACACTGCTACAGAGCGAAATAATATCTCTAATTATAATATTTCCTGATTAAAATGTCGAAATCGAATTTTGAGGTTAGAACATGAATCTCTAGGACCCATAAAGTCCATAAATTAATTAAAAAAGGCATCGTCCAGTTTGGCAGCTAGTTTCTTATACAGATTAAAGTGAAATTATCTATACCAATTTCAAATTGTTTAATTGAGTGTTATATATTGTTTTAATTTAATAATTATACATGCATATTAATAATAAAAAATTTAATAATTGTCAGAAACTGATATTTTTCAAAGTGTATTAACATCTATGGATTGTAGTCACTGATATATATAATACACTGGATACAGGATTCAATAGAGCGATCTGTGCCGACTTGAAGAGCCGCCATCACGGGC
>JAUESI010020127.1:0-13524 GCA_032275145.1 Synergus laeviventris | reverse complement strand
TCCGATTTTACTACAGAAAATAGTAAATCTTGCTATTATCAAATAGGAAACTTTCTTATAAAAATAGTATAACTTATCAATTAAATATTAAAATGCCGAAATTTTAGCATTTTGACCCAATTTGCTACCCATTTTAGTAATTTTTCTAACATAAAGTTTCTCAGTGTATATAGCCAGTTGAACTTCTGACAAGGGCTTCACAAAATGTTTAATTTTTATAAGTTTGATGTGCTTTTATAAAATTTCAGTAAAATTGATTTTTCGACTATACCTAAGTTCTCAAATAATAAAAATTCAAAGCTGATGTAAAAAGAAGAAAGATGACTTGTATTTAGACAAATCGATTGACCTATATAATGATCAATGCATTTAATTAATAGTAAGAAGTAAAATTATGGTTATTTTTAATTTAGAAAATTTTGGTTTTCATCTGTCCTTAAATAAAGAGGGGGGGAAGATGGTTTAATACATAACTTATTACATAATTGCTTATTGAATGAGTACAAAAGTTGATACAACTTCACAGCTAGTTTTCTCTATCTTATCCTATTTCTTGTCCGTTATGTCTGTCTATTTTATATTTTCTTGCACTAATTTTCTGCTAATATGGTTTTCTTGCACTCTTTTAACCTTTAATGTTTCAAATCTAAAACGGATCTCTTTTAATCCACTCTTCTCCATCTCATAGATATTAATTATAATCATAATTAAAATGCATAAGTTTCATGATTTTAGATTTTTAAAGAAATGAAAATTGCTAAAAGAGACACAACAGCGTTGAAATATTAAGCAGATAGAAATAAAAAAATATATGTAATATAAAAAGATTGATATGATTGTACAAGGATAGATATGGATAGAAAGATAAGAATAGAAAAAGATAGGGTTGGTAGTACACTTTCGAGAAAGACAAAAAAGTATTGAGGTAATTCAACAAGAATATTCTTGATAAATATGATACAGATAGAAAGATTAAGATTGAAATTGATACGCTTGGTAGTATAATTCAAGAGGCATAGACAAGGATCGAGATTGTTACACAAGGATATATGTGTATAAAAAGGTATGGATAAAACAGGATAGGCTTCCTAGAAGATTGTAACAAGAATAGAAATAGGTATAGTAATATAGTAATATAGTGATTGAAAGGGATGGACTTCGTAATACCCTTCAAGAGAGGTAGAAATGGATGAAATTGCTTTTAGGGTAGGAAATTATTGACGAAGATAGATGAAGCATACAGAAAGATAGAAAGTCTGAGATTCAAAAGGAAAGTGGTTATTGTAGATTAAAAAAAAGATATAAATAGATTCGTATGGATAGGCTAGGATAAATTTGGATACATTTTTGAGTAGATGGACTTTCTATCTTTTTACTTCCAACCGGGTAGGACAGAAAAGGATAGAGTTAATTAGATAAACGATAGACATAGATAGAAAGGTAAATATTTAAATAGATAGACTTCGTCATATACTTCAAGAGAGATAGAAAAAGATTGAAATTATTACACAAAAGATAGATATGAATAGGAAAGTAGGTATTAAAAAAAAAAGGTGCGGCAGTTGATTGCGAAAGGGATAGAAAAAGATAGATTTGGATAGGCAAAAGTAAGGAAAGATTGGCGTGGATAGATGGAGGATACGAAATGATTGGCGAAGATAAAGGAAGGATATTGAAAGATATAAAAGCGGAAATTGAACAGGAAAAAGATTATTGCATACTAAAAAATCTGCCCGTTTGGCGGACACATTCTCTTCACGCGCTTCGCTCTCAAGAATGAGCGCGTTTACCGAGCAAGCAATTCGGTCGTCGCGTTTCGCACCCCGAGATATTTGGTCGTTGAGCTTCAAAGCTAATCTTGTAGTGTGTTAAAAAATTAACAGTTTTCATCTCTACTTTGTTTTCATATCGTGCGTTGTTTAGCTTTAAATTTTCATTTTCGTTCATTTATTTGAATTGGTGAAATGTTATGTCTAACAATTTTTTTTAACAAAACATTTATAAGCATCAATTGTTCAAATATCTTAGTACTATGAATATCCATTCCTAGAATTTGTAAATTAAAAAAAAGTGTTCAAGTTTTTAGTGTTCGGGTTTAGGGGGTCGCAAAACATCGACATTTGCCAAAAACGGCGGGGGGAGGGGTCAAATTTTACACAAATCTAATACATTCTCTGATCAGAATGTAAGAAGAAACTGAAGTAGATTGTTATGGATTGGGAAGGATACATTTGGATACATTTTTCCTTCCAAACGAATGGTAACTTTATTCCTGAATTTTTTTTAAGGAAGTAGGCAATCGAATCGTTACGAGTTATGGTTTTAAATATAGCAATGAATTTTTTCCTCTGTCAAATAAGTTTCGACAACAATATTCATTATTTGCATAAGTATAACATAATTTTTGTGTTTTACATTTCTTTACAGCATGATCTTGATTATAGCTGGCTGTCTTGCGTATTAGAGATAGAAACAATAACCATAGAGAAAGTACTTAACGTCAAAAGTTATTAATTGTACAGTATCAGAATTTTAATAGTAAATTATTTGAAATGATTAAGTGTGCAGATCTTAGGGGCATTACATAAACGAATTCTGAAAGTTTTTCATTAGTATCTGCGTCGATGGGCGGGGCGATTTCCTATGTATAGACAATATTTTTGCGCGGGAGATTAAGTTTCATGTTCGGAATCTTATGATTACGCACAACTTCGGCAGTTATGAAAAAAACGAGAGAAAGAGACGCAATTCTGTAATTTCAAGCTATAAGTGTATCAGAAAAATTTCGCGAATGATAACTTACGAAGCCGAAATATGGGGCAAAATTCAACATCACCATCACTGTAGTACCATCAGATGGCGCTATAGTGAAAGTCTGATACTCAAGATGTCAAAACCTTAGCATTTTCCGATGATTTTTTGAATTTTGGCCACATATTTCGGCATCGTACGTTATCAATTGCGAAATTCTTTCCTACATTCTTATAGCTGAGAATTACATAATTGCGACTCTTTCTCTCGTTTTTTTAATAACTGCCGGAGTTGTGCATAATCATAAGATTCCCAGCGTGAAATTTCATCTCCCGCGCAAAAATATTGTTTATACGTAGGAAATCGCCCCGCCCATTGCATTGGCGAAGATACTAATAAAAAACTTTCAGAGTTCGTTTATGCAATGCCCTTAAGGTATAATCATTGGTTCTTATATACTCATTTAAACTTAACGTATATTTGCTTTTTCTTGCCTACTTTTATTTTTTTGCTAATCCTAGTTTTCTTATAATTCATTTACAGATCTTAAAAAAAAAAGTTTAGAATGTATCCAAATTCAAATCGAGCTTGTTTTCATCTTAATATTGTTATTTATCTGTTCAAATAGAAATCTGTAACATTGTTGCTTGTTGATAGTTGATTGGTTTCCGCGCTATTGAATAATTGTGAATGAGATTTGCTTCGGAATTGGATTGAAAATGATCATGGACACATTATCATATTTATGAACATTCCTAACACACACACACACACACACACATGTTGCTGAAGATCACAAAAATAATTATTCCTACACTACATCAATGTGATATTTTAATATCGTGCTTAAATTAGTACGATTAGTATGATAATGAGCTTAATCTCCAATGGGATAATTATCGCCTAGGTATTTTACATACAAAATTTAACACGCTTTATCAAACGAATCAAGCTTTTTTTTTAGAAAGGAAGAAATTAAAATTTCTTGAACTGAGTGAAATTAGACTTCAAAAGCTTTTTTCTCTTCATAATTGTTGAGGATTTGAAAAATTCTCGAGTCACCTGCAAAGATGAGTCAGAGAGGCTCGAGAGTATTCTTAACGAGCGTGTTTAACGACAGAAAGACAAGCTCAAACGGGTTCTGGTAGACAAGTGTAAACAGCAAATTAATTAGCGTGCGATAGCTCCCATTATGTGAGTAGAATATAACCTATTAACCAGTCACGAATGGAGCTCGTCTTATACTTGCCGAGTGGCTCTCTAGTAAGGCTTGTATTTGTAAGTAAGCACAAGTTCATAAGTCGTAAGTCGTACGACTAATAATCTTCATTTCTAGAAACTGAGTACGCCTAGACGGTCGTTCAATTGCTAATGGATATTCCTTGCTGGAAGTAGAGAGATAGAAAAAAAAAATTTAGGGACAGGAAGAGATCGAAATTTTATATCTCTTCCAAGTAGCCGATTTGCGTCTGATAATATCTATCTCTGCCTACCTCTCAGTCTAACTCTCTGTCCACTAACATATTAACACACTTAGTCCACTGAGGTAACAAAAGACTTAGGAGTTATGAGATAAAACCCAATATCACTCATCCGGATTAGCTCTATCCCAGTCTATCCTTTGTTTATCCAATTCTATCTTTTTCAATCTCTTTGTTAATATCTATAACCTATATCTTCCATTTCCTCGTTTATCTTTCGTCTATCTACCTCTATCTTCTTAAGTCACTTTGTCAGTCGTTATAATCACTAACCTACCTCTATTAATCTCCTTATTTCTATCCCAATCTATCTCGCGTCTATGCACCTCTGACTCTTTCAATCTCTTTGTAAGTGTGATCACTAAACTATTTATTTCAATTCCATGTTTTCTTTATCTTAAACCACTTCTTCTCTGCTACTTCCATCGACTTCCTATTTCCTTGAGCCCCTGTGACTAGGATCACGCCTCCCATATACTCTTAATTCATTGCAAATAACTATTTTTTTTAAACGAAAGGTATAGGCAAGAATAGGCGAGAGATAGAAAGAAATAGAGGAGTAGGAATTGAAAGAGATAGGAGCGAATTGAGATTGTCAAAGAGATAGAAAGGGATAGACAATAATAAGCGAGAGATATGAAGGAATAGAGAAGTGAGGATTGTAAGCGATAGGAGCAATTTTTATTAAGATGGAGGTAGAAACAGATAGACTGACATAGACGAGATATAGATAGAGACAGAGAAGTGCGATTAAAGACATAGGCGTAGATATGAATTGAAATGGAGATGCAAAGGAAGATTGAAAGAGATATGAGCTAATTCAGATTGACGTGAATGTGGATTAAGTTGAAAAAAGAAAGAGATAGGTGGGGATAGACAAGAGATAGAAGAGATAGAAAAGACGAGATTCAAAGAGATAGGCGTGGATGTGGTTTGATATGAAAATACAAATAGATATTTATCCCCTTTTATCTTAGAGATAAAAGCAGATAGAAAGGGATAGGATTTCTATCTCTTTACTTCTAGCAGGTTAGGATGTTTAATATGTAATGATGTTATGTAACAAAAAATGTGAAAGAAATTAATTAGTAAATAAATATTGAGTCAGATTCTCTTTAAAAAAGGACATTATGTTTGAATTGACCGATTCCATTCGAGAATGAGATGATTTATTTGCTATGGTTATTACGAAAGAGAAAACCGAGGCAACCATTTAATACAACGTAAGGAACGCGGCCCAGGAATAAGATTTCTCGGCGAGTCGCGTCTTCCGTTTTCAACTTGATGGCCGTTCGTTAGGCGGATCTCTCTGAATTTCTTGGAAAAGTCGCCGAGATAGGTGGACTTTATAGAAAGCGATCACTTAACGACCCCGCGATCCGCGAATTCGATCCTTCAGTCAGTCATCCATCTTCGTAAGATTAGAGTTAGGTATCTTCGAAATTAGAGTCGCTCAGGGTGCAGACTTAACTCGATTTGGTGTCCTAGAGGCTCGAGCTCTTTTTTCATTTTTACTTTCGTTGTATATCTTCTTTTCTAATCTCAGTCATTTATTATATTATACTTTCTGTTGCATATTTGATATTTGAATGAAGATAATTAGAAAAATAATTAGCAATTCAGATTATATTTGGTGATAAGTTTCATATCGGAGAACGAATGTATGAGTGTAAATCACCGTCACAGCTTCTCTAACATAAATCGGAATATCGGATCATTGAACCTGGTTTGCGAACAAGGCGGAAAATCTATATGGTAGCTGGTTGATCTTGTTTTTCTTTTTTTGTTTGCTGAGCGATGAAAGTGAAGACTCTCTCGTCCGCACCCGTGCAAGGATCTTTGATACTGGATATGTCGACCTTCGAAAGTGTCGAAAGTGAAGTCAGTCGGGGAATTATATGCAGCGTCTTCCAAGATCGAAAAAATCTGACAGTTAGCAACCGCACCTTAAACGTCCATCTTCTTTATGAAGGTCTCGAATGAGGAGAAATGAGTCAAGGCATCATATCAAACGCAAAAATATACGACTCAACTTTTACAATTTCAACTTAAGTCACACTCCACGTCTTATCATTAAAGTGCACCTCCAATATATTCTTAATCATTAAAATATAAAATATCTATGTGTGTCTCTATCTCTTAAAATATTTTCAGCTTGATATAGTAAAAACTTTTATTCAAAAGTTGCTCTATAAAGTGTTCAGGCTACTTTTCGCATGACTTAGATAATTCACGAGCGAAAGTGAATTTGCTGAGGGTAAAGGTAGATGAAAAAGCAAGTTTCGATTAAAGAAGGCCTACACATATGTGTTGGAATTGTGCGTGGAGGAGCCCTAAACTATAAGATAGTGGCGGGTGTTTGTCGCAACCCACATCCTGGATTATATAGTATAGTGTTCTATAGGATCTATTTTACTAACAGAGGTTCTCAATTGTCATTCTAAAATCTCATTGAAACATCTAAACTTTTGGTCTTCTTTAACACATGCAGGATTTAAGCTGGTTTTAATGCCTATGACATGCAGCTAAAGTTCTACTTTTCACTCCCTAGTGAGTAAACATTTCTGAAGCAGCATTTGTGTAGAGCTGGCCCCGATTCATGTAATGTAAAGAACCATTTTATTAATTGATCATTTTGTTTATAATAATAATTAAATAACAAGGAAAATGAATATAGTGAACTATATTTTTTATTTAAGTGTCAAATATTAACATATATGCAAAAACTATACGATTTTTAATTTTGTTGACTTCCTTCTTTTCGATTTCCGCACCGGTCCTTCGCATTACCAATAATAAACTTACAAAACGATAGCAACATTCTTCAATCGTTTTTAGCTTTTCATTAAGATCTTTGAAGTTTTTTAAGATTATTAAATAAAAATTTTATTATGTTAGATTTCAATTCAAGATAAATATTCAATACGATGTAACAATATATTATTATTATTATATTACGATTATCCTTATGTAGTCCCGAAGATTTTAAAACGATCAGGGCCAGATCAGATAATCGGGAAAATACACTGCGATTTCTACACGGGCCACATAACGATAGTAATATTACCATCCTGCGAAATCATTCAAAACCTATTGTCATTTTTTATATTGTCAGAAATCTTTGAAATCTCGTGAAAAAACCTCAAATTTCCTGACAATTCTCAATATCTTTTGAAATCCTTTAAAATTTCCGGTAAACCTTAAATCCTTCCAATTCTGAAAACCTGTTACCATATTCTCGAATTATTCTTAAAAATCCGTTTAATATCGTGAATTTCGTAAAATAATCTGAAATCCGTTGAAATGGTAAAAAATCTTTTTTAATATTCCAAAATTTTATTTAAATCTCTTCAACTCTTTTAATACCAGTGTAAGCTTCTTAAATTTTCTGAAAATCTATGCAAACTTGAAATCTCTAGAAATCGTTAGAAACAAGTGAAATCATCTGAAATCTCTTGATATTTTGTGAAATCACTTAAAATTTATAAATCTTCCCAAAATCTAAGCTATTTCTAATAACCTTTGAAATTGTTTGAAATTTTCGAAATCTTTAAAAATATTTGACATTATTGAAAATTCCTAAAAATCCCAAGTATTTGCTTGAAACCCCTTAAAATTCCTTTAAATCACTTGATATCTATTGAAATCCGAATAAATATTATTCTCTTTATTATTAATAATAAACTTACGAAATTTGTGTATCTATAATTGATTTTAGCTAAAATTTGTATTATTTTAAGGTTTTTTTATTCGAAACAAGTACATTGTAGTATTTTTTATTTTATTGTAATATTCTCCTCAGTCACTCTGTCTAAAAAATAATTGTATGTAAAAAACAGATATTCGCGTGGTTTTAAACAAAAATGGCGATCTTTTGTTGATTCTCACTTATTGTTGTTTAATGGTCACTTCGAGTCTGAAGAATAGAGTTATATTTACATATTATTTAATGATTAAATGACTTAGGAGCTAATTAAAATTACTTACCAAGTTAAAAATGAGCTGCTTATAAATCGAAATTATGGAAGCCAAAAACTGCACTTTTGTTCCCCGTTGAAGTGTTTTACACATGGGCCGTTACAGCATTCTGTGGACAAAAATGTATTTAATTTTTGCAAGTGTTGAGAAGCGAAGGTAAATCTTCCATATGTTGGCAATTAATTTTTCTGGTTTATTTTAAACGCACTCATTTCAGCTCTCAATTCATGCATTTCACATTCACAGTTAAAAGGAAGACACCCATAAATTGGAACCATCGCGAAACTCAAGTACAAAAGACAGAATATAAGAATTACTGCAGTATTCATTTTTCCTGAAGACTTATCAATTTCTTAGGACGCAGGCATTCTTTAAATGTCCCGATTGTGAAATTATATTTGTTAAAAAATAAATGCCTTAAGCTAGGAAAAGATAATAAAAACTATTAACGCAACCGCTGTTAAACACTGATTTGAAAAGATGATTGATAAAATATTTCCGCTTAGCCGTTAAAGATAAAAACATGTGAACTTCTTTCAAGGTCAACTGGCATATGAATTTGAAATTGACATTATTAATGATTCTTATACCTAATGAATGAAATATAGATGGTGGTAAATATTGTAAGATGCTCTGCACTGATTTTAAGAAATATTATTTTTATAAAACCTTTTAAAATTGACTAAAGTGGGTCTTATTATTTTGCAGGATGGGCTAAATTATTACGAATCACGTACATAAGTTTGCTGCAATAGGGCAAGAGTTCACCGGAAGTCATGTGTGCAAAGTGCTCCAATAAAAACCTCCTTTAGGCACGCATACACTTGTTCCTTAGAGTCGAATTGCAGTTATACTTTAATCATAATGTTTGTTCGTTTATAGGGATTAACAAAAATTTCACAAGATTTAAAAATATTTTAAATGATTTTATGGAATTTATAGAGATTTAAAATAATTATGAAAGATTGCATAGAAACTTTAAATGATTCCAAGAGATTTGAAGTGATTTTTAGGAATTTCAAGGGATTTGAAATATGTCAACAAGATTTTAATTCATTCCGCAAGCAGATGCTTTCCCTCGCACAATGTGCGGAATAGTTTCATTTCTTGTCTAATAAAACTTTCTAAAAAAGGATTACCACACAGGAAATCAGAAAGTGAGAAGGAGATGCTCTCGTTTAAAATTCAAAAATCCAAATCAGATCACTCAGAAAGTTTCGATTAAAGGAAGGAAGGCGGTTGCAGGGAATTACGGTTGCCTCCGGCCTATGTCGACGGAACCGGTCCTCACTCCGCTCACATAATGACATTTAAATGATCCCTGTTGAAAGTAAAAAGATAGGAAGTTTATCCATTTGAAACTTTTTCAATCTTCAAAATTGAAATCGAAAGGAAAAATTTATCCAAATGTATCCTTGCCAATCCATACCAATCTACTTCTATTTCTTTTTTAATCTACAATAAACTCTTTCCTTTTGAATCTCCGCTTTTTTATCTTTCTGTATCCTTCGTTTATCTTCGCAAATAATTTTCTCTTCTCCACCTATACACGCCAATCTTTCCTTGTTCTTCACATATATCCAAACCAACCTTTTTCTATACCTTTTGCAATAAACTATCCATACGAATCTATTTCTATCTCTTTTTTCATCTACAAGAACCACTTTCCTTTTGAATATCAGTCTTTCTATCTTTCTGTTGTGACGCTGCAAGTTTTGCAAGTGACAAACATAAAGTTTGTGCAATTAAATTAATTTTCTCTAGACTATATACAGTCTGTTCCAAAAGAAAAAGTACGCGTTTACTCGGAAATTCTTTAAGAAACCCTCTTTTTTTGGAACAACAGTGCGGATAAAACACTAGGGCGCACTCACTTAATAAACCGTCCAATAGCCTTTTTTCTGGGTAATGGCCTGGCACCTTCTGGTTCTGCTCTCGACTAGTTTTTCGGCATATTCCGTAGGTAAAGAGCGCCATACCTCCTTAATTCGTCGAGAGAGCTGCTTCAGGGTGAATACACGCTTTTCTGCAAGTTTCCTCTTCTCGATAGTCGAAAAAATTACATTAGACCAATCGTGATCAACATTTTCTGTAGCCCATGCCAAGCGTTTTCCTATGTGAACCTCTGAGAGCAGGGGTTTGTGCCTCGTGGGACTGTACTGCACTTTCGCCTCAGCTGATCTGCGTGTTATGGTATTTATATTATATACTAACGTGTAGTTCCTTCTCCGCCAGCTTAGCTTTGGCTTCACGCAGCCGGACAGTTGGGTTGCGCTCAAACACAGTGCAACGATCATCTTATCCTCCTTACTGGACATTGCTCGCGTTTCTCCTTTCGCTGGCAGATCATCGACGGTTTTTGTGTCCCTATACCGGTCTGCCTATACTCAGAACTTTGTCCGCAGCTGAGTATGAAAGATGTGGTGCGCGTGCATAGGTACACAAAAAAAACCACTTCGAAACGTTAAGCAGAATAGCACTCATAGCTTAATGTTGTGTAATGTCCGACACTTCAAACAAGACTGAAACGAATCGATGGTTGCGCCGTAACCCTTCGAACGTACAGTCAGGACATAAAAGGAAGGAATAGAAATCTTTTAAACTTTCTGAGAAAACGCGTACCTTTTCTTGTGGAATAGACTAGCTCTGGATGTTGAAAGGTTCTCTTGAATTGGAAATGGTTAATTTTAGTTTATTTAGTTATAGTTATTGATTATTTTATTCTTTTAATGATTTATATGTACTATCGCTGAAGCTCTGGAAGTATTCTGCTGTATCCTTCATATTCTGCTATATCCATCTTGTATTATCATGTACCAATCGTAACCAAGGACATTGGATGAATCTTGTGCTGAATGAAATTGTTGCATTTCCTGCTTTCTGTATGCCGCATTCTATATGTATTGGATGATATTCCTGCGTTTTCTGCCTTTCTGCATGCCAACCTTTTATGAACCCCTGAATTTCCATCTCCTTGGAAGGTTTCGTCATGGCCTTTTTCATCATATTGCCCTTTCTCTTTGGCGGTTAGGTGACAAGAGAGATGGAGCAATATGATAGAAAAGGACAGAATTATCTTTGCTCCCGGATTACGGGTTCAGTTCACGATTGTGCTCATCAGGCCTATACTTGAAAAGCCTTGTGCCCTAGACTCTATTAATTGGCGGTACGTTTCTGTGCAACTTTGGGAGCTCTCGCATTTGCAGTTATTTCGGCCAGTGTGACGTACGGATTAATAGGGACATTAAAATGACGATTTAATTTTTTCCGGATTAAGTGAACGAACTTATATTATATTTTATATTATGATTAATGATTTGTTCGCTCTTCTCTAAATTAGAAAAAGAGATATTAATAAACTTTGTCCATTTTTCATATATCTTTTGAATTTTGTTTATTTGGCAATTTGAGTTATTGTCCTATCCCTCTCTACTGAACTGTAACTACGACTAGCCTATGGTTCCGTTGATATTCATAAAGATTATTCAGGTTGATTTTTTTGAAGTGACCAACAAAGTCTGTTATCTTGTAAGAAAGTTCCTTATCTATCGTCGTCAATATTTTCCTACCCTTCACTTATGCATACTGTCCACAATAATCTTTCGTTATTCTCCGCGTATCCACACGAATCCTCTTATATCCCTTTTGCAACATACTGCCGCGACATTTTTTTCAATCCCAAATGCCCTATCCATGTCTATTTTGTCTAGTAATTCGAATTCTTACCTATATCTCTTTTACAATCTAATACCACGCTTATCCTTTTTAATCTATACCATTCTATCTAAAATCTATCTATGTATAATCATTTCAATCTTTTTCTATCTCTCTTGAAATACTACGAAGTCTCTTTTCGCAATTTGAATTTCTTTAAAAGACTAAAATCATGAAACTTATGTATTTCAATTATGATTATAATTAATATCTATGAGATAGAGAAGTTCGGATTAAAAGAGATGCGTTTTAGATAAAAAAAAATTAAAGATCTCATGGGTTATAGATATAACACAGATTGAAAAAAAAATAGAGTTGAATAAAGAATTGGTAGGTTAGAATACAACTGTTTTTGAGGAATGATATTGGTTTTTAAAACATAGCACCTAAGTGCTTCGTTAGCTCAGTGGATTAAGCGCTGGACTGCGAACTCATTGCTCGCGAGTTCGCGTCCCAGACCTTGAATACATTTATTGGAAATGTTGGAAATCTTCTACAATATTTTGTAATAAATAAAAACAGAAAAAATTACGGTTTATGCAGGTACTTATAATATAGCTTTGGTAAATCTTGGTCAAACAATTTTGATTTTTTAATTTTTTTCCGTGTAGGACGAAAATATCGTGTTTGGGAATGTATCGATATATCAGAATGTAGATATCGATATGAGAAATTCAACATTTATTTTCATTAAAATTCAAAAGAGTTTAAAAGTTTCGCCTGCAGTATTCTTTGTGCAGTTTAAAAGTAAGCCAGATACTGTCGGTTCTCTAAAACGTAAAAAACGGCACACGCCTCGCGGTTGGCATGAAGCGAATGTGTTTAATGTATTTATGGGTTTCCTAGTGCAAACTGGAATGGTGTGCGTGAATGTGCGTCCGTTTGTGTCAACAGTTCCACACTCGCTGTAATGACGCTGACTTAGCCTCTTTACTCACTTTAGAGAGGCTGCTTGGCTTTCTCTGGGCCACCCCGCCCACAATGCAATGCCAATAGAACAAGATGTAGCCGCACTCGTTGATCTCCGAGACGCCTATCCTAGAAGCCAGCAGTTCCATTCAGATGAACCTCCGTTTGTCCAGTTGATATCCTTCACTTTCAATTTTAGAATGAAATGAAAACGCTGAGAGGTGAAATCGGATCCTTCGAGGATCATCAGTTTTATGAAATTCATTAGCGATAAGAAGTGCTGAATAATATTTTTAATTTTTCATTACTCTGTCAGAAATAAAGAGATAGAAAGAGATGGAAAAATTGGGATAGAAAAATATAGGACTTTTATGTCTCTTCCGAGTAACCATTTTGCATCCCTAAAACGCTATCTCATTCTATCCACCATTGTATCCCCGAGTCCGGTAATATATATATATAATATATATATATCTTCCTTTCTCTCATTCTATCCTTGCGTCTGATAATATCTATTTCATTCTATCCCTGCGTCTGATAATATCTATCTTATCCTATCCCTCAGTCTATACCTGTTTCTGGAAATATCTATCTCTTTTTAGTTCTCAGTCATCAAATGGTCTTGGCTTCCTCTTATATTGATCTTGAGACCACTTGAGACGTTGATGTCTTGCTCAGTCTCATAACTGAG
>JAUESI010020125.1:0-13553 GCA_032275145.1 Synergus laeviventris | reverse complement strand
CAGCAATTTAATAACTAACGAAAATTTATATTTCATAATTCTAAAATTTAACCTTACATAAAGGAAATAACGTAACACAATGGATATGCAACAAAACAGAACTATTACGGTTTTAAATTCACTCACTTTTGAAAATGTATTTATGGGAACCAAATTATGTCGTCCAAAGGAAACACTTTTCTTGACAGATTGGCATGAAAAACAAAACAAGTTTAAAAGAAGCATCTTTTCACTTGATACTTATCACGATTAGGATCAATAATATTTTTGCATATTGGAAATAATAAAAAATATATTAATGAATAAACTCAAGCTGTAAAGGTTTGATGTTAATTGGTATGTTTGTAAACATAAACCAGAAATCGGCTTTGCATCGCGTGGATCATGAGGTGTTAAAAAGAGAGGTCCGTTCGAACTCGAAAACTTTCAAAAAATTCCCATAGAATACATCCAACATAACTTCCTAAAGATATTAATCAATCATTATATTATTATATTATATATTATGAAGTCTTTCAATCTTTCAATCACCTCTTCTCTATCTCTGTATGTACAGTAATGTTTAAGAAAGCCTTCTCTCCGTTTTCGATTATAAACATGTCAACCTAACCCTGGTTTCCATAAGATCCTAATGGTTTTTATTTTTCGAGCTGTCTCAGTTGGAAGTAAAGAGATGGAAATCCTATCCCTTTCTATCCTCCTTCTATCTCTAATATAGAAAGGGATTAAGATTGTTTATCGTTTTCTATCTCTCGTCTATCTTTTACTATCTCTTTGTTAATCTCAATTCGCTTTTATCTTTTTCAATACCCACTTATCGATTCCTTCCTATAATTTTCCCGACAAAATATACAACAATAACCTTGTAATCATAAACCAGAAATCGGGTTTGCATCGCGTGGGTCATGAGGTGTTAAAAAGAAAGGTCCGTTTGATTCGTTTTTGAAAAATTTCCCATCGAAAACACCCAACACAATCTCGTAAAGATATTAATTATGAGTTCTGAAAGGGACTTGAAGATATTTCTATAAAACAAGGCATTTCCCTTTGAAAGCAGACTGAAAGTAACTCGGGATTCTGAGTACTGACATCAATGGCATTTACAGAGATATAGGGTGTGAAAGAGATTTTACGTATAACATGCAAAACAAAAAATCGGTTTGCATCGCGTAGGGCATTATTTTGACATGTTCTAAAGGATCACTTTTTCAGTAGAGCCGCAACATCATAGAACCCAAATTAAGAATCTATGTTTAAGTTCAAAACAAATTTTTTACGCAATTTTTTATCCGCCATTATGAATTTCGAATTTTTTGTAACAAATTCGTTATCAATAACCTTCATAATACTTAAATACCAATTTTGGTACAAATCCATTTAAATTTAAACTTTTGTTCAACTATTTGTGACTTGTGGACCATTGTGCAGCGACAACAATCGTCTAAATCAATGCATTTCAACTCCAATGCTTAAAATAACGCAAAAACACAGATCAGAAACGACAAACTGTACGAAAATGATGTTGATTAGGAAGCCTACAGTAAGACGCTTTGTTTTACTTATCTGAATTTTCATGAAGAAAGCTTTACGTGTTTTTCTTGAAACACCTTTTTCGACCTCATCGACACGATTTAGAAAAAATGTCTTTATCGATAGAGCTTAATTTTTCAGGGATTATTCTAAACAGGCATAGTTTCAGTTTTTTGTGAAGGCCTGAGACTCAAGGATGCCGCGCGGACTTTTTATTACTTGTTGGAGAAAACCCAAGAGTAATAAAAAAATAATAAGGAGGTCCTGGTATGTCCTCCGTACCTCTTCTGAATCGAGAGAAGATCTTTGACTGCCACAGAGCAAACATCTCGTCGTAGCTTGAGACGTGTGTGCGTAACTGTAAACCTTACCCGTGTTGCACTTGTTTTAAGTATTGTGGAATAAAGTTAAGTTATTGTAACAGAAAATCCTGACGTGTTTAAAGTTTATTAACGATGTTTTAAAAGTAAATCAGAATCTGGATACCCAAAATTTTTTAGAAGTAGGATATAAATTTCCTAAATCTGATAATTTTATATTTTCATTACGCAATTTAAATTTTATCGCGAAGAACCGAATATTGTCCAACAGTCCACGATTTTCCCGAACCGAGTAGTTATAATCAAAATGACGTTCTTTAGATGCAGCACTTATAAACGGTCAGGGTTGCAAGGTTACGCGTAACACGAAGTTTTATGCGTTTAATACGTGATTTACGTATTATACGTAACAAATGTATTTAATGAAACAAAATTGTGGACTAGAAAGGAGGGTGGTCGAAAAGAGCATAATATAACGTCTGTTTTTCCGGAATGCAGATTAAATGAATTGTTTTTTATAAAATTTAAAAAATGAATGGGGAGACCGGACCAATTCGTGACAATACGAAAAATTACATTTTGAGTAGCATATCTACGTGTTTTGTCGTCAATGGTGAAGAGAGTGTTTTCGACTCGTCAAAGTATAGTAAAATTTCGATTTCTCGAAAATTTTGTTATGAAAAGTCATCGAATACTTCCCGATTTCGAACAGTAAGTTTTACTTCTTAGCCATGCTTGTATACAACACGTGTGTGACTCAGAGTCATGCATTTTCTATCGTTTGTGATTTGTGGACCATCACAGATAAAAAGTGACGCTGGGGCATGTCGCAACATGTGCCCCTGGTCTAATTCGTCACATTAAATATTGTTTTTCAAATTAAAATGTGTTTTGTTTGTACTAAAAATCGAAGACTTTAATCAAATAATGTGAATTCTTCATTTCCAGTCGATAATGGTGCGCAATTATTCTCGCAAGACTCCGATCGTCAATAAAATTAAAATTAATGACGAATTACCCCATAGCTTGTCACGATTTGCCCCAGTACTAGGGCAACTTGTGACACAAGTCAGAGTCTAACATTTCATGTTGCACTTTGGAAATGACATGACATATGGCTTTGAAAAAAATTGTACTGTTTGTAAAAGGTTCAATAGTGTCAAAACAGCAGAAATGAATTTTCTATCACAAATACTTTTTTCAGAAAAAATTTTAAAGCAAAAAATGTCTTGATTCGCCCGGGGCTCCCCTAAATCAAAAGTTGGAAGTGCAAATGGACAAAAAATTCCTTAGGAAGAACTGAAGTTTGAGCGGCTGAAAGATAAAAATCAAGAGGAAGCTATTATTTATCAAGCACGCAGTTTTTTCGACCCGTCTGAGTATTAAAGAATTAGATAATGTTTACTTTCTACACGAAATAAGCGCAGTCGCCATCTTGAAAACGTAAATTACATGTTAATAACTAGATATGTCAATTACATACTATATTCACATGTAAAAAACTACGTAAATTAATTAAGGTAAATTACGTATGCAACCCTGTTTACGGCAATCACTATCCAGCAGTGGGATTAAACTTTCGAGTTCGGATTCAAAAGCTTTTATGGCACGGAATCCCACTGCAGTTATGGTGCATTTATACCTCTATTTAATTTCTCCAAGTAGGTGGGTACAGTAATGTTCAACGAAGTCTTAACTGGCCTTGACTCTGTTTTTGTTGGACTCTGGCTTTGTTGAACATTACTGCACACAATAAGAGTAAAAGAGATAGACAGTGGAAAATAAACTCTACGTCTCTTGCACTCTTACGGTCTGCCTGCCCGCACCGGACAGGCATACAGATTACAGAGGTTGAATAATTTTCATGAAGCCTTCTCTCTTTTTTCGATTGTAATATTTAAATCAACCCTGGTTTCCATAAGCAGAAAGCAGAGTTGGATTAACATTTTTAACATCGGAACAGAGCAACAGAGAGATGGATTCATTGAATATTACTGTATCATTATTATATATGTAGATCAGTGCATCTAACGCTCTATGACATATCTTTATGATAAGCTATTTGCATTACAGATACAGACTTCTTATGTTTTTGCTGAACATGCTCAACTAAAAAGAAAAGCCTCTAACAGCTCTTTCCAAAACAAGTCTGAAGTTCAAACCTGATTAGGCGAAATAGTTTTTTTCGGTAAAACGATTTATGTACAAAATAAATATCCCCCTATCCTCTTTCTTGAAGTTGCTTCGATACTTTGTTTTTAATCGATTTGTGGCAAAACAAAATACAGCAGCAGTCACAGTCAGACATAAGCTATTGAAAGAAATTTCGTTTTGTGTACTCCAGAAATATTTGCGCTTAAATTTTAATCATCTCAAGGAAAAGGAAAAACATTATTATGGGTAAAATTCGCTTTTGTAACCTTAAATGGTACTAAAATTTGACAAGCACGTAAAGTTAAATTTCTATAAAATAATAGCGCTTATTTTATTTAATATATATAACCCTTAGTATAATATAAACGAAATTCTTTTTCGTATTTTGGTTAAATTTCAACTAAATACCATGTTCTTAAATGTTTATAAATTACGATAAAAAAAGTCTTTAAGAATGATAAAATACGTATTTAAAAGTAAATTCTTGTTTATTTTCTGTCCCATACTAGGCTTTCGTTATATATGTTTCGGGAAATTGTTTCCTATCTTGACTATAAATTATATAATGATCTATAAAGTAGCAATTTAAAAAAAAATTATTTATAATATTCGAACTCATAATGAAAATTCATTTAAAAGTGTTAGATTGGAGATTTAACGTAAAGTATGAATTTTCTCGTTTATTTTAAGAAATATGAATTTCGAAATGTAATCTCCAAATTGTTACTTCGTTTACGCAAAAAAAAAGTATCAAAACAAGCATTCATTTTGCTGTATAGATATGTGTACACTTGTTTATAAAAAGAAACTATCGGTATGATGCGAAAATATATCTAATTTGCAATATGCAGTATTTACCTCAGTTATAATAATATTTTTAATAATTTCAACAGGTTATGTACGATTTCTCTTTGCGATCATGCTCTGTATCGCGAACATGATAATATATGGCTTAAAAGTGAACATATCGACGACAATCATAGGCATGGTAAAGTCATCGGGAGGTGGCGGCGGAGCTTTAGCATCGGATGAATGTAATTTTGGAAATGACACAGGTGGATCCACCGTTGATATTAACGGTCCTTACGAATGGTCTTCTTTTGAGCAAGGTCTGGTAGTCAGCATTTACTTTGCCGGCTACTTAATTGGCATGTTTCCTTCAGGTTATTTCGCTGATAGGTTAGTAAATCTTAAAAAAAATTACTTTTAAATATCTATAAATAATTACAGCATTACAAACAAGACAAGGTATAAGTTTCTTATAATTTTAGAAGCAGTAATGTTAATCAAAACAATAGCTTTTGAATAAAAGAAGAAGCTTCTCCAGGTTTCTGAAATGTAATTGACATAATGTTAAGGTTCACATGTATAATCGAAATTATCTATTTATTTTATACTACTTACATTATTTTTTTTGTTCTATAAACGCTAACAAAAGTGAGACAGCGAGCAGAAGCCAGCACATATGTAATGGAGCGCCCTTCTGTTGAATTTGTATCCTTTAAAGCCCCTCAGCTCGTGAAATCCCACGCTTATATCACGTGGAGGCGACCCATTTCTCAGAATTCCTCTATTCTTCCGCATTTCATTTTCCTCAAGAATCTCACTTTATACCATGCAAATATTCAAAAATGATACCAAGCTACTAATTACGATCTCATCAATGTAAAAATTTAAACAAACCAATCGGAAATTGCTTCAACTGAAAACACGGCAAAATCTTTGTCCAATCTTGACAGGCAATATTCGATTAATATTATAGGCTTTATAATATCAGGTTTTTATTAAGCCCGAAACTTGTTAGCTTCCGCCAAATCTTAATCCAATCGCAACCCATTATTTTAACTGAAAGTCATCTTTTCTCCGACAAAACATGTTTTCAAAGGAAAAGCCTGATTCTGGCCCAGTATTGGCCCTTTACTGGTCCAAAATTCGCTTTAATCCAGTATGTCTTCTTGAAAGTAGAGAACACAGAATCAGGCCCAAAAATAAAATGTTACTGTTAACGAAAGACAGTATTAATTCGGCAAATCATCTTGGAAGTAGGAAAGACAGCATGTGGCTCAGCAATGGCTTTTTACTGTCCTGTAAGTTAAATTACTCTGCCACATATTTTTGGAAGTTGGAAAGCCAGAGGCGAGCCCTGCTATGGGTCAATTGGTCTGTCTATAGCACCTCTCTTTACTAGCTACCTGCTTTCTCGTTGCCTTCGATCCATATGTGACAAGGGACACATAGTCTATGTTTTTCTTTTTGACAAGTTGGTTTAGTGCTTTTCTGCAGCCTGACACAAGAATCAATGAGAAATTCTATTCCAAAACCATTTTGATGAACGAACTGTGAAGAATGGTAAATACCTCCGCCTAGAAGTCTGTTGGGAATTCCTGCAATTCCACTGTCCCAGTGGAAATGTCAGGCTTCTTTTTCTTGTGCTAGTCTATAATAAGTCCAGCTCCTATCCAGCTGTTCCCTTTAGAGGCATCTTCTCCTTGTCGATGCTGTCGGAACTTAGTATTCTAGTATCGCCTAGTATCGTTCCTTGTATACAATAAAGCCCACTGTCGATGTTGACGCGATGCCCAATTATACACCTGAATATAACCATTTGTAAGCTACTCAGCTTTGCTTGAGAACTGATAAGTACTGCCAAGCAATTATTTTCCACCCCAGATGCCAGGTTCTCCAAAAAGCTTTTCTACCTTACCAAACGCTGTGAAAAACGTTCTGAATTGAGTTTCCAGATGCTTCTCATAGTTCAGTTTGTTATCCAAGATAGTTTCCGGATATTTCACTGATTGGGCTAACCGGAACATCTTCCCACAAAAAAAGGCTTATTACCCTAGTTACCTTATATTTTTTCGCATACATCGACAGTCCTAATGCAACGCACCAGAACTCCACAATTTGGAGTGCCGACCTCGTAAAACCCATCAACGCAACGAATCGGCCTCTCCTAATCAGGATTAAAAAGTCGTCCACGTATCTTTAAGTATATCATCCCTCATTGTTCAGACTTTATAGGAAACCAATAACTACAGATGTAAGCACCGCGTCAGGAGAAGTGTTACTAAAGGTCCTTCTACATCCAAGAAGGTGCCCACGATATAGCGCCCTTCCTCCAGTTGCCTCTCTATTCTCCTAACAGCCTCGTATAGTACCATATCGGTATAGCAGCCTGCTTGGAAGTCTTGTTGACCACTATTCAGGTGTCTCCTTTTTGAGACCCTATCACGGATGTACCTCTCCATCAACTTCTCTAATACTTTCAGTCGAAAAAATATCAAGCTAACCGATCTAAAACTCTTGCCGTCAGTGTAGGCCTCCTTGACGGGTTTGAGAAGGAAGATCACTCTGCTACCTCTCCGTGTCAATGGCACGTGCGCTACTGAAATACTAGCCTTGAAGTTTTTCGGGAAGGACAGTTATAGAACCTCCATTATTCCCTTTTGTGAGAGCGCAGGTTACACCTAATTTTCCCCGGTTTTTTTATAAGGTCGAAAGTTCCTAAGAGCCCATTCCACCTCCTGGACCGATACGGCAACAGTCGCGAACCGCCAGCCTGTCTTTTTTCAAGGTACACCTGATAAACGTCCTCTTGGTTAGACATAATGCGCTGAAAACCAGATAAATCATACTTGTTATTCACAAACTCAAATACTTTGAGCCTAATTGGCCGTAGGCAAGCCTCTGTGTTTTTTGCTTTATTTATAAGGTTTATGTATAAATTAGTTTTCCAATACTGCGTCAATACTTGGTCGGCAGAGGTGTAAAAGACCCTTTATATTTGCCCGGAAGAAGGTGTCAACCTATATCACTTAGCAGTGTTGTGAGTGGCTATAATCTGTAAAAGGTTTGTTTCCCAATTGCAGGATGGGGGAAGATAGGCTCAAGGGAATATCAAAACAGAGGGTAAAGCAATAAATAATCAGGCGTAAGTAATAATCTTGTTTATTAATTTACGAACTACAGATAGATATAATAGTACTGCCATGTCTTAGGGTGGGGGCTATGTCCCCTAAAAAGGTGAATCCGGACGGGTTTAGCACCGTTAATGGTTCCGTAGGTATCGTCGTCTTCTGCGTCCTGTATGTCGGACTGCTGCGTTCTAGGCGTTGGGCTCTGGCGTACTGTGCGTCAGTGTTTCAGCTTGTGGTACCATTGGGCAGAAGAGCGATCTACCGTAGAGCGACTGTGCTCATAGGAATGAGACGAAGGACTGACTCCGTCTGGGGGCGAACAATGACTGAGTCGGCAGCGAATGATGCATCAGCTGGCTGCTGAGACTCGGGAACGATCGGCCATCTCCGGCAAACGTCGGAGTCCTTTCTAGCCGATCGATAATTCGAAACGTGAGGGGGCCCACCGTAACCTCCGTGTTACAACCCCTCTCCTTGTGGGAGATCGAGCTTTTTTTTTATTCTAAGATTCGTTCAAACTTGGAAAAACAAAACAAAAAGAACGAATCTGTCCAGTCAGGAGTTACAGCTGTTACAGTCCATAAAAAATTATGTGTCAACTACTATTAAATTTTTTTTTCCGCAACCAACAACAATGTAAAATAAAAATTCATGAGTCAAAAGCCTTACCAGGTTTGCAAATGTGTTCGGTTCCGAGTCATGAGTTTTGTCAATTTGTTGCACTACGCGTCCCTATTATCCTCCACCCCTAGTAATTCCAAACCATTAATATTCCAATTTCCCATTGACTTTCCTTAAAGATTCCTAAGCTTGCTAGCATTGTCGTTGTTTACGTTGGCTTTAATAATCTGTTTTATTGTCTGTTAAGAATATTCTAGGCATTCCCCAATGCGATATCACTCGCGATTGACGGTCCGTTCGCTTGTTTAATTAGAATTACATCTACCCATGTAGTAAAACTAACCACAAAAACAAACATACTTTGGTTTATATTTTGGTTTTCGTGATTGGGAGTGGACCCATTATGTGTGCCGTTACCATCGACCATGGTTCCTCCACTATTCGTTTCCCCATTACACCTATCTTAGGCCGATTACTAGGCTTAATCCTCGGAAAAATTTTGCAGTTTCCTATGTAATTTAATACCTCCGAATAACTACCTGGTCAAAAGAAATTTCCTGAGATAGTCGCATAAATTTTTTCGGGCGCTATGTGTCCTGACTGCAATTCGTCATGATTTTCCCCAAGCACATGAGGGGGCCCACCGTAACGATGGCGATGATGGCGGTGATTCTGCCGATCTTAGTCGTACTTTTGCTGTCAGCCAGGGGTGTTGTCGCTAAGCTGTGAAGTTTATCTGGTATTTGTGATAAGGAAAACACAACAGTTCACCAAAAAGCACTGCTTCATTAACACACGATATTCTTTTTTATCCACTTTTTTTACAATAAAAAACGTTTTTTCACTCACAATGCTATGTCTCACGAATCAATTATCTGAAAGCTATAAAATTTATACACGCATCGTTTGAAGGTTGGTACTAACTAAAAGTTATGGATTTAATTTTAGCAACGGCATCAATGACTAAGCCTACGACTTTTCAGCCGATCTGTTGATCCAAGACACACCCGCCCCTCCAAATATAGTGATAATTCTATTAAAATATTTGTACTCTTCCTAATAATTGACTTTGAAGTTTCAACAAATCGAAAAAAGTCTACTTGTTTGTTATTCTCATGGATTCATGGTAAATTTCAAGACTATTTGACCACATAATGTGTGACATATATTAGCGAGAATGTATTTGCAATATGTGACAACATTAATATATAAAGAATATTGACATTAAAATAATTTGTATTGACTTTGAATTCCCAAAAAATATTTAAAGTGATAGATATATTGCTCTTTATCCTGTAGTCAAAAAGATATGGCATGAAAATCAATAATTAAAAAGAATCGAATATCGATCTTCAAGTTAAAGCATTGAATATAGAAAAGAAACATAGAAAGGCTAATATATTTTGAGTTGTAGTATTGAATATAGAAAAGAAACTAGAAGCGCTAAACAGTCCAAAACGGGGTAACCCTTATTTTTATTTTTTTAAAAGAGGCAGTAAATAGTCGTTCGTATATGTATTGAAATTTTTATAGTTTATATATCAATCAACTTTATGTTACTTGGCCACCCTAAACAAACTATCCAGAAATTTCACTTAATTATTTACAAAATTGTGGATTTTACTAGCGATTTCGTAGCTCGGTCTAGTAACCCCAGGGGTACCTGGCGTCCAAAACGGGATAACCTATATATTGAGTCTCGTAGTCCACACCACTTCGACGCAGCTCGCGGCGCTTTTCACGCGATCGCATTTTTCTCAGACAAATTTTACATTGAAAGGATGAAAATTTTACCAAAATATTCGAAAAACTGTGCTAAAAAACCTACAACCATTGAAGTAACAAAAAATAGTTAAACAATATATGAAATGCATGAAATAAGCATTTCGAAAATTTTGACGGTTACTCCGTTTTGGAAGCCGGATATTCAACTTTTTTTATTTTTTTTTAAATTGTATCCAATAAAGTATTTTTTCTGATCTTTCTGAGCAGAATGGATATAAAAAATCTTTCCACGTTTTTTGGGTAATCTGAAAATAAATTTGTCATAATGAATATTATTCTTTTTAATATTTTTATTGTTCAAACTAGCATCAACAGAGAAATCGTAGGATTTCAAACATAAAAGAATATGATATTACTATTGAATCGTACTATATCTAAAATAATAATACGTTGAGTCAATATTTATAATTTTGTCATTAATAAAAATGTTCCTAAAAAGCGTGTTAGGAAGACTCAAACTTTATTCCTCAGTTATTATTCTTAATATCACAGTCCACAGTATCTCCATGACTGACAGTTTCACGAAAAAATGTATCTTTAACTATTCAAAATTGAATCATAAAACGCATGACAATCTATTGGCAGATAGTCCTTCATCTTGCGAAGAACATTTTTTTTCTTTGGATAAGCTCTTGCATTTCACCTGCTTTAATTCGAATTCTCGCAGAGCATTGGCATATTTTTCTATAAGAAATCCACGAATATTAGGAAAAAGAGTACTTTCCACAAATTCTGTCTTTAATTTTAAGATATAATTACCTCGTTTCCAGGCATTGAATGTCGCAAATGGTCCGTCGTCGAAAGCCCTTTTCAACTCGACTTTGTCCGGTGTTCTGATCCTGATCAACACGGCGCTGGAAATTGCAAGTTTTGTTGTTTTGAGGAAATATTCCACACCATCTGTAAAATTGTAGAATTTTTGCATTTCGACTATGTTAAAAGGCAGTTTTCTTGCCCACTTAATTACATCATGCAAATCTTTAGGTTCGTGAAGGATAGATTTCTTTTTTTTTCTCTTCAATCAAGGCAAAATCTCAATCGCAGTCAAGAAAACTGTCCCCGGAAACTGAAACTTTATGTTCAACGCTCTGCTGAAGGCCGAACTCGATCAGGAACATTTATGCGAACAAGGGAATTTTATTTCTCGCCTACGTAGGCGGAAAGGTCGCAGTATAATGCGGTGTGCTCTGGGCCCCACTGAAGTTTAGTTAACTTCAGCGACGTATCCTTGGAAAGGAGAAGATGTTTCAACTCCTGGTCGTTGTTTTGAGTTTCGGCAAGTTCAGAAAGGCTCCAATTGGTTGGTAGGCGGATAGATTCTATCCTAGAAAACGAATCGGCTCCAACGTTATCTGAACCTGAAAGATGTTCAAAACAAATTTTCTAATTTCTGTGAAAACGCATAAATCAGAGGTTTATAGTCTGTCACGATTTTAAAATCTCGACCTTCGAGAAAGTGTCTGAAATATCGTAAAGCTTCGAAGGCTGCCGTAAGCTCCCGATCGTAGGCACTATGAACGCATTGCGCCGGGGAAAATTTTCTGGAAAAGAAAGCTAACGATTTCCACGATTAGTCTGTGAATTTTTCAAGAACACCTGCCATGCCGACATCTGACGCATCAGTTACCAGACGGATTTCTGAATTGATCGAAGGATAAGCGAGAAGTGCCGCCTCGGCGAGATCATTCTTGACTGCTAATGCACCGTGCCTAGTTTGACACTAGCGTACCTCGAATTAGATTAAATATTATACCTAACCAAAGTTGTAGTATAGATATATATGTGCAAATGAAACACCGAGAATTACAGATATTCAACTTTATTACAATATAAGCAATTACACTTCCAGAGAACATAAGCTTGTTCCTCTAGTGATAGTCAATCGGTATCTGAATGTTAAGGTACAAATATAGTGGGTGTAAGCTACGAGTTTTGGAACTTGAAAATGGAGGGGAAACTCTAAGTTCATTTATTGGTCAAGTCAAGGTAGTTAGACACTCCTTCTCTTGACGTCACATTTGGGTTTTCCCTAAAGTTTATTACATCGGGAAAACCCGATCAGTTAGGTCAGTCCAACCCAAGGTAATAAACGAAAACTGGGCCTTAATGTAGGGTTTTAATCCTAAGTTATATAGCGGTAAATTACAAGTATTTGCTAAGAGTACGTTCGTCCTAATCTGTTAAGGTAATGAAACTGAAAAATCCTCAAATTTGCATTCTTAAGCTATAGGTGCAGTAAAATGCCAGATGTGACAATTACAAGGAAGAAATTAAAAACTTGCCATTAATGAATGAATTAAATATAAAAATAATTACGTGCGATTCGGACGTAACATTGACCTTGTCGAATGCTTTTTCAGCTTCATGCGACCAAGCAGTTTCCCGCTTGTCATTTTTGCGAGTGTTGCACAAGTTTTGATGCAAGGGTGCCTGAACTTCGGCAGCATGATGCAAGCTTCGCCGATAAAAATTTGCCATCCCCAAAAACCTGCGGAGTTCGTTAACTTTGCGAGGTTATGGAAATTGTGTAGCTGCTCGAATCTTTTCTGCAGTGGGCCGGAATCCCTCATGGTTTTGCCAAATTGGCATTTGTTTAAATTGAGTCGTAAACCGAAATCTTTAAGACGTTGAAAAACGATCCTAATATGTTCTTCATGTTCCGCACGATTTGCAGACGCTACTAAAATGTCGCCGACGTACGCAAATACGAACTCAAGATCACCCAGAGCGCGGAAGATGTACCTCTGAAATAATTGACCTGCGTTTCGCAAACCGAAAGTCATGACTGTGTACTCATATAGCCCGAATGGTGTAATTGCCGCTGTTTTAGATATGTCTTCAGTCGCGATCGGTATTTGGTGATATGCTAACAAAAGATCGAGTTTCGTGAAGATATTATTTCCGTGCAGATTAGCTGAGAAGTCATGGAGGTGAGGAACGGGATATTTGTCTGGTATTGTCACGGCATTAAGCCAACGAAAATCTCTAGAAATTCTCCACTCACCAGCTTTCTTCTTAGCCATGTGAATGGTCCTTGTCCAAGGAATGCTAGAAGGCCTGCAAATACCCGCTTGCAGCATCATTTTGAATTGAGCTTTAGCAGCCCTGAGTTTGTCAGGGGACAAACGCCTTGTTCGTTCGAAAATTGAAGGACCCTTGGTGAGAATGTGATGTTCTACATCGCGAGTCTGAATTTCAGGAATCTGGGAAGGTCTCGTAATTTCAG
>JAUESI010020124.1:0-13578 GCA_032275145.1 Synergus laeviventris | reverse complement strand
AGTACAAAGGCCTAATGGCTAGGTGCTCTGAAAGGGGTTTCTCCGACCTTTGAGAAATAATAATAATAATAATAATAATAGTACTTTGCAGAGTGTAAGCGACCTTCGCCGATGTCTTATCTTCATCGCAGTTCATGTATATCTTTTATCAACGTTAGTCTTCTTAGCAGAAATTATATTAAGTAAGATTGCAGGGAACAATAAACTTCAGGCGGAGCATATTGAATAATTGTTTAAAATGAAGGTTCGGAAAGAAAGACTATGCTTATTGTAGGAATGTCTAATTTATTTGGTTTTAGTAGTTTTTTTATCAGTTTTTACTGTCTCAAAACATCCGGAATTATTTAAGTATCTTCAAGAAGTACTGTTTCATTTCCATCATCTACCTCGTCTATTTGTTTAAATTATGTTTTAGGGGTATGTTCTACGTTTAAAAATTTGATGTAAACTTGAACGTTTTCTATCGTTATTAATTTTTCCTTCTTTTCAGCACCTGGAGTTTATGACAGATATTTTGGTTTTTTGAGTGCTTTCGTTTATCTGTTTTTAAAACTGATGTTTTGAAATAAAAATCTAACGGTTTTAAAACTTGACATATATCTATTCTTTTTCATTGCTACTTCGACTATAACAGAATTATTTTTTCACTTCCTCCAGTGGGACAACACTGAGACCTTTAAATTTGCATATTTTTGGAATTCTAAAATAATATAAATCGTCTTTAGAAATTATATTATTAGAACTTTTGAAGTTTTAAAGTCAGTTCATATGAAAAATTAGTTTATAGCATTAACTAATTAGGGAATTCGATTAATTATAAGATATAACTGTAATCAAGATAATTTCATATGATTTGACGTGTAATTATGTCACTTTTTAAAATATATTTAAGCATTTTTAAATATTAGGGGTTTTAAAATATTTTAAAAGATATTCAATACTAGGAATAACGTAAAAAGTTTTTAATGGATTTAAAACTTTTCTATTTATATTTGTCTTGAATATAAAAGATTTGAAGATATTTAATCAGACTTATTTATATCTTTAAGAATGATGAATCTTTTAACTTGGATTCCTTAAAAACAATTAAAAAATGTCAAAATAGAGAAACAAGCTCTATCTGAAGACCAAAAGCGTCACTCCATGTCATTGATCAATAATATCCTCACGAATGTGGTGGATAACTTACCAATAACATTATTGTCGAACATTATTTTTCTTATAAATTTTCAATGCATACTCAATGAGTAACAAATCAAAAATATTTAAGCAAGTCTAACAAAATTATTATGTTAATTAAATTTATTTATCTGTCTCGTTTTTTATTTAGTTTATGTAGTTAGTCATTTGAAAAAATCCTTTAAACTTTTTCTAACAATACAATTTTTCAATTATCAATAAGGTGTCAGAAGGTGTTCATTTTACTTCACAAAAATTGTAATAAGATATTTTTTTCACTTTGTAAAAGCGCTATCGGCGCCTGAATCAGAGCAACACGCCTCCTTGCCGTGTACAAATTGTGCAGTACTGAGCTAATTAAGGGGTTGTACGCCTCTGCGAAAACACAGTATTGAAATTATTACTGAAATTAATCTCATTGTATTAGTAATTAATTAAGAACGAAAATTAGTGGATAATACAGAATCCTTTTATTTTTGAAATTCAAAAAGACTCTTTATTCTATTCAGAGTTTTTAACCCTTGCAGATTATCTTCATTTAGTATGGAAAAGAACCATTTACCGACCGGTAGTTGGCATCAGTTGACATAACCATAGGGCGGTAATACTGATGCTTTTCATATCGTCAGCTGGTAAGGGAGGAATCTACTACATCGAAGACTCTTTGAATTTATATTTTTAAATTAATATTTTAAATTGTTCTAAATGCAAATTAATATTTCTCAGCTATTAAATGGTGGATACTGCGTGGAACATTCTGTCTCTTAATCTACCCTTTGAACCCACCCTACATAATATATATCTTCCTCGGAAATTAAAAAATTTTATTCGAAATTTTGGTGCATTGTACAATTTCCGAATGAAGGAAATAAGTGTTCTGGACAAGGAAATTGCATTATTTCGTTCTGAGGATGACTACCCTTCTAAATATGCCCTTAGATAAAATAAATCAACTCCAAAAATAAGAGATGGCTGTTATATACAAGATAAATTATCCGTGAAAAGGAGTAGTACAACTTAAAATTCTAATGACTTCTAGATTAAAGAAAAAAAAATAAAATAAAATACTTTTTTAAAATTTTATAGAAAATTTAGCAAATGTTATATAACAATTTTGTTACCTAAACTTAATAAATGATGTATAACAATCAATTTACCTAATCGAAAAGCTTTTATATAAAATTTATGTTACTTTCAAGTAACAAATGCTACGTGCCATAAATTCTTATATAACAGTTACGTCACGTGAATGTTACAAATATTATAAAAAATGTCACATAAATTTAATAAATTTTATATAAATGTTGTGCTACATGAACTTTAAAAATAATGTATACTAATTAAGTTAGCTATATAAATGTAACATCTATGTTATATATAACTATTATGTAAGATTTATGGTATATCACCTAAATCTAATTTAAAAAGTAATTTATTTTTATAAGAGTTGACAAATTGAATCACAAAATATGACTTCCTCATTTTCGTCCTTTTTCTATAATGACAGTTTCAAATGAGTCACCGCCGCAATTTTCTCCAGGCTTACTGCGACTAATTCACACGAGTTTTACGGTATTGTAGAACTTACAATTTGCGACAAGTGAGGCGACAAGTTCGGGGCGTACCCGCATTATACAAGTTTTGAAGTTGGTGTTGATATTAAAGCAGGGAAAGGGGCGAGATGGGTTTCTGATTTAATGGCGCCTTGCTAACTCATAAAAAACGAGCTGAATCTTGGTTGCGCCATTTGAAGCGTAACTAACCATTTCTGTAAAAAGTTTTGCCGTTTTCCATCTAAAATTTTCTGAACATTCAAAGAAGACCATGCAGCCTCAGCATTTCATATTTTCTATAAGCTACATTTAAAAACTAAAAAGAATAGTAAAATAAGGTTCCAAATTATGGTTAAATAAACATTTTCCACAAAAAAATCGTGTGAAAGGGAAAGATGGATGAGAAACTGTAAATAGAGAAAAGATACTAGATGAGTTGCAGAGGGGGCGTGATAGTCGATGGGGAATAGAGGGATGTGAGGGGAGAAATTTAGGGGATTGTTGCGGAGGGCTACAAGGGTGGCGGCTGAGGGGGGGAAGACGGAAAGTTCAGTAGTCGCTAGTATGGTTGAAGGGAAGGGATGGGGGTAAAATTGAGATATTGGGTTAGTGTATGGGATATCATGATTGAGGAGGGTCGTGGGTAGGGAGGGGGTGAAAAATGAAGAGAGATAATAGGGATGGAGAAGAGGGGGTAGATAGGGGGGGGGGTAAAAAGGAGGTTACGATGTCTATGTGCGGGCATCGAGTTGGGTGGAGATGGGTGGGGGAGGATTTAGAAGTGACATTTAGTCACGTGGCTAGGATGTTAGTATATAAGTATCAAGATATATCGTGATGGGAGGGGAAGAATTTCAAAGGGGCATTAGGGTGGACAACGCCATAGAAAGTGGTGGGGATATCGGGGATGGATGTGAATCCCGAGAATGGTTAAGTGATAGGGAGGATAAAGGGTGGAAATATAGGGGATGCGGGATAATGATGAGATAGGTGGTGAGGAAGAGCAAGTGGTGGTGGTGATGATATAAGGGCTGGATAGGGGCGATAACGATGGAGGAGAAGGGGATGGGGAGATGAGGCGATGGATGGAGACGTAGAGGATGAGTGGGGGATGTGCATGAAGGGTGGTGGAGATCTTATATCTTCATCCCTTAGAGATGGCGATGAAGATGAATAAGTAATGTGAATGATAAGGGAGAGGGGATATCATGGGATGAAGGGGAATGAGGAGGAGGAGTTAGTGATTGTGATGAGGAGAGGTGTGGAGTTTGTGCAGTGGAGGGATGAGGGGGGTGATGATAGAATGTTATGGAGGGGATGGATATGAGGAGTAATCGATGGAACGAAAAGGGGTGGGGATATAAGGGATGTATGGGGATGTGGTGGATGGGTAAGTGATGAGGGATGAAGATATAAGGGATATGGGATGATGATGAGTAAGTGGAGGGGAAAAGGAATGGGTGGGGGATAAGGAGGGGGATTAAGATTTTGAGGAGGGAGGGATGTAAAGATTGAAGATACGTTGGAGAAGGAGTAGAGAAGGAGATTGTAAAGTGGTGAGGAGGTAAAGTTGATATTATGTAATGATACTATATATAATAAAATTGTCATAAAAATAAAACTCTTGCACATAATCCGATTTTGGAATAAATATTTCTGTAGAAAAAAATGAAAATACTGCGGTTTCTAATCGCTTGAATCCGATAACCGGATTGGCAAATGGCTAATCACGTTTACCATTAGTTTCATTGATTTACACACAAGGGAAGAGACGACGACTGTCCCTAATTGCAAAGCTCTGATCCCTGATTACTTTCGCGACCTGACTATACACGCGCTACTTTCCACATGTAGCATTATGGCTTCTAATGAAGTTTACGAGTTGCATCAGTGCCATTAGGAGCAATTGCATTACATCTTCTCGTGCTAGAAATTCATTTGTACTTGCGAAGGTACATTTTGCCTGATACCCTACAGCTATAGTAGAGAATATTTTTTATTTGGCAATGGATTTTTCTTTTAATGGAGGATTCGAAATTTTGAATAATTATTTGGTTTTATCAAAATCTGACTTTCTCGAGTTACATATGGTATTTCTGCATAATGTAATTTTCTCTGTAGAAGTTTTATGATCGGGATCAGCTGGAAAATCTGCATATTTGAAAAGATTTATTTTAAATTGAAGTATATTGTTGAAATTGTTTACTTCTTTCCGATGCTTAACTTTTTACTGAAAACTATGAAAGGAGGACATTTTTCTTTGCTTCTTTGGTGAAATAAGAATGGAAAAAGATTGAAAGTCGTGATAATACTATATCTGCATTGAGAGACTTCTTTTTAACGCTTTAGGTAAAAAAGAATTAAAGCTAACAGAATGAAGGAAGCATTGGCATGAAATTGAATAATAAAGCATTATTTACGGCTATAGCATTGTTACGAGTAACAAGTATACGAGATGAGTGAAAGATGAAAATTTAATGAAAAGAAGAAAAATAGAAGCAAGACTATGTATATTGTATATGGTATGGTACCTATATATTTTTCCCTGAACTGAATACTGGCATCTTTTGTTATACCTCTAGCTTTATACCTCACAATCAGAGACTTGGCAATGATTTTCAGAAATACTTTCTTCATTTTTCTATAAGGAGATAATTTAATACTAAAATATACTTTATTCAGAAAACATCTGTTTGCGTGTAATATTTTCAGTAGGAAACTTTTTTAGCTTTTTCAGTGGATTTTATTCTATTAAAAATTATCAATAAAATTATTATTTTTTTAGTATTATCTGAATTTTAATTTAAATCTTTCACTTCGCAAAATGTTAAGTTTTTAAATTATTTTTTTTTAATCATGAGAGAGGTATTGTAATGCATATTGCAAGTGATAATTTAAACAGAAATATACACGTGGGACTCACAAAACGATGTGTCCTTGCATTAATACTGACTAAACAAACTAAATGGCTCATGAGAGAATCGTAACAGTACAAGTTTTATTTATTGAAATCAAAGAAAGATTCTCGCAATCTTAAAAATCTAAACCTAGGTATAATCTCTTTTTACCTATTGGTAGAATTTGTATTCGCAGTCTGTAATTTAAAATGTATTTGAAGTATTTTAAGTAATTTTAAGGACTTTTGAAAGTATTTTTCCAAAATTCAAATGAAGTTTACGTTTTTAAATAATTTAAAAAACGTATCTTAGCATATATATTCTTAAATTCTAGAAATTTTCAATCATATATCTCGATAAATTTAGATGTAAATTTGCAGAAAAAAAGTTCTGTAAGGTAGGGATCGCGCGCGTGGATAAGTAATACATTCACTCGTCGTGCGCAAAAATCCTAAATGTATAGGCACAAATTAAAGTTTATAGGAAGATCAATTAAGGCGGTAAAGAAACATCGTGAAGCATCGCGTCGTTCACTCGTTTTCGCATTAAAAGCAATTAAGAATCGAGTAAAATCGTGGCGAGGAGATATATAGTAGGGCGATAAGGAAGAACTCGAATAAACATACCATACCCCAAACAGGTCCATTATGCCTCAGCTTGCACTGCTCGATAAAGACCCCTCGCTCATCGCGTGGCCAATAATCGAATTAAAGAATCTAACGAACGAGTTCTTAATTAAATTCTGTGCATCTCTCTCTTCACGAAACTCGATGACTTAACAAGCATATTTATTCATTTCTTAAATACATGTAGTCAATCCCATAAAATTCCATGGAATCCTTGAAAATTCCCTTCAAATTCTACGAAATTATTTTTAAATCTTTTTAAATTCCTACATATTAAAATCTTCTAGACTTTCTTAAATCCATTGAAACTTTCTTGTAGTCTGGTGAAAATTACAAAACTACAAAATTTCTTAAACAACAGAACAATCTTTTAAAATGTCTTAATGTTCGACAAAACTTGAAAATTATAGTTTAAATTACATAAAATATATTAAGGGTCATAAAAATTCTCTTGCATTCCCTTAAAATCATTTCAAAATCGTCAAAATCGTTTACAATTAAAAAAATTTTTTGAAATATCTACAAGCCTTTCAAAATTCACAGAATTTTGAATTTAAAATTCCTTAGAAACATTTACAAACCTTTTAAAATTCATTACAATCTTTCAAAATTGTTAGAAATCTTTTCGAATTTCACAACATATAAATTCCTTAGAATTCTTAAAAAAGTTTAAACTTAGAATGAAATCTTTAAAAACTCCAGACAATTTTTTAAAACAACAGAACAATCTTTTAAAAACCCCTCATTACAATTTCTCGACAAACTTTAAAACAGTTCATATTTTAAAGGTTATAAAAATTTCTTTAATTATCTTAAAATCACTTAAAAATCGTCGAAATCCCATACAATTTGTTAAAATCTTTTAAAATTAGATTCCTTTTAAAATTCCTGAAAATTCCTCTACGATATTGAAAATCCCATAAAATTTTCTACAAGTTTTTCCAATGCCCTTAAAATTTCACGAAAGCCTTTGAAATCTTCTAAAATAATTTAAATCTCATAAACATTTCTGGAAACCTCTTAAAATTTCACAACATTTAAAATCTCTTAGAATTCTTAAAAGTCTCTTATAATAGCATAATTTCCTGTAAATTCCACAAAATAACCGGAAATCTTTTGAAATTATACAAAATCTTTGAGAAATCATTAAAATTATTTGAAATCCCCTTGTAAATTCTACATATATTTTTTTAATCTTTTTAAATTCCTCCATATAAAATCTTTTAGACTTTTTTAAATTCCTTAAAAAATGTCTTGTAATCTGATAAAAAGCCTCAAACTGTTTTGAAGTCTTTTAAAATCCTTTCCAATTCTATAAAATAATTTAAAACCTCTTGATATTTTTTAACTTAAAATCTCGTGAATTCGTTTATATTCACTTCGAAATTTGTTCAAATTGTTAAAAATCCTTTAAATCTTTTGAAAACGATTTAAATCACTTGGAATAATGGGATTCTTTTAAAACATTAAAATGTCTTAAAATTGTATAAAATCTCTTGAAAAAATCATAAACTTTCTTAAAATTCTTTAAAAATTCCTTAAATTACTTTAAAGTACAACATTTTTTAAACAGCAGAACAAGTTTTTAAAATCACTTACAACTAATTGGAATCTCTCATTATTTCTAGAAATATTTTAAAACTTTACATCTTTTAAAAATAAAAAAAATCTTATGAAATCTCTTAAAATAAATCTGTTGAATTTTCTTAAAATCACTTCAGATTCGTCATAATCCTCCTTACAATTCGTTAAAATTTTTATAAATTGCTATTATATAAATTTCCTCAAATTCCTAGAAACCTTTTAAAATCCCTCGAAATCCCAAGAAAGCATTTAAAATCCCTTAAAATCCCTTAGAATTCTTCAAAATCCTTTCAAATTTCATGGATTCCTTTAAAATTCTTCGAAATATCCTGAAAAATACCTTAAACTAGATTTCATACAATTTTAAGGTATTTCCTGAAATATCGTAGAATTTTAAAGAAATTCATGACATTTTATAGATTTTTGCGAATCCTAAGAGATTTAAGGGATTTTAAATGTTGAAAAACTTTTTCGGAAATTTTAAAAGTTTTGTAGGTTTTTTAAGGGATTTTAAATCCTTCGTGGAATTTCCAGGAATTTCGAGGAATTTCGAGGAATTTAACGAGATTTCTAGGAATTCCTTAGAGTATATATAATTAATTAAAAGCCATACATGAATTACATTGTTTTTAGGCAAGAACAATTGAACCATAAAGAATGTGATATATTTTGAAATAGATTCTTAAATTATTGATTCAATATTTTGAACTTGCATTAAAAATTACTGTGAAAAATTAAGGGCATATGTTACTTACCATACGAGCACAAACGTAAAAATTGTAGAAAAAAACTCGGATTATCTAAATCTACTCAAATGGTAAGTAACACATGCCCTTAAGGCCATGGATTACTTATGCGATCCTTACCTTACAGACATTCTTTTCTCTGCAACGTTACTTCTAAATTTGTTGAGATATCTAATTGAAAATTTCTAGAATAAAATAAAATATGCTAAGGTACGTTTATCTGCTTCTAAATTTTTATTAAAATAGAAAAAAAAAACTCAAAATAACATTTTTTTATCAATTTTAATATTTAGAAGCAGATAAACGTGCCTTCATTCTTTAACTTTAATTTTCAAAATTTTAAATTTAATATCTCAACAAGTTTAGAAGTAACGTTGCAGAAAAAAAAATGCCGCTAAGGTAAGGTAGAGATCGGATAAGCAATATTTAAGTTAAGTGAAACGTGCGCGACTGATAATGCTAGTATTGAATAATAAAATTTTGTTCCAGAGAAACTTTTTCTAAGAATTTTATTTTATTTTTCCTGCTCCACACATTCCAGATATTATACATGGCCATGTCGACCTAGGACATTAATCACTACCTCGTATATTATCTTAGACTTTTTACTGAACTATAAACTGCGGTATGCACACGTATGTTAAGCTAGAAAGATTCGAAGTATGGCACAGCTAAATTCCCTATTCGAAAGTAAAAAATTACCGAAATATCAAATTCCTGAAAATTCATGTCACAGAAAAATGATCATCGTGAAATCTAAGGGATTTCAAAGGATGTGGAGTTTCAGAGGATTTTATGAAATTTTAATAGTTTTTTAAAGAGCCTTAAAAAATTATTCCTAAATTCTAGGATTTTTTACTTCCGTTTGCGCCACATATGTCTCGAATTGCCCCGTTGCCTGTCCCTAATTACGCCAGTCTTAATGGATTTTAAACGTTCTCGTGCTAATGTAAGGATTTCTATGAACTTTCAAGACATTTTGAGAGATTTTGAACGATTTTAAAGGATTAAATAATAAAAAAAAGTGTCCCGAACAGACCCGGTTTCTTCTACTGATGGTCTTCAAATAAAAATTTTGCCTTCTTACAAAAAAATAAAAAAAGAATAATAAATATTTTACAGTTCATTCTATGTGTACGTTACATATTGGAAAAAGAAAGTTTTTCACAAATAAACCATACTGCAAAAGTGCAAATATAGAGAAGCCGCGATTCCAGAAAATTACTAATCTCTTCACCTTCACGAACTTTGTAATTTTGATCCAAGATGGAGAACTTCGTTTTCAAGATCACGACTATACAATAAAATCTACTTGCGATTTAACTCGTGAAACATCGACTGGGTATTACTCAACCCAAGTCTTGCGTATTTTTAATCGTACAAATATCTAATATTAGGTAAGTATTGTTCTTGGTTGCATGATTGAACCTAGTCTTCGGTACCTAAATGATTACATCGAGTATTCACGCGTTTCAGTCGTCACCTGGGGGCAAATTTCTCTCAAGATCCGATTTTATCGTCTTTCTCTCACTGAGCCGCGTCTTGAATGTTTTTCCGACTTCGGTAAAAATAACACACGCATTCAGGTAGTTATGCGTGCCTTGAAGCGTCAAATGTTCTCTAGAATTAACCGCGCAAAATAAAAAAAATAAAAATCTGTTACAATAACAGATAAAATCTGTTAATCTTACAATGTCTGTAAAATTCACAGAAAAGTTTCTATTAGAATCATCTGCTAACGTAGCAGAAAGAATCTGTTATACTCACCATAATTTCCTTTAACCATTTTCCTTTAACATTTCGCTTTACGATGATTTCGCTTTACCATATGATCCCTTCGTCATTTCTCTTTACAATGTTTTCCCTGTACCATATCCTTTTACCATGATTTCCCTCTGTCATTTCCCTTTACCATTTCGCTTTACTATTTCCTTTTACCATAATTTCCCTTTTCCATTTCCCTTTATTCTTTTTCTTCTTTTTTCTTTTCTTTTTTTTTTATAAACATCGATGTATCTATAATTTTCTCGAGAATTATTACTCGTAGAAAAAAATGGTTGAAACAAAAAGTATGTATATCGATAAGGTCTAAAACTTTTGTTTGAAACATTTTTAAAAATGTTACATATTTACTGAGATAAACTGAAAAACCATGATTTTTATGGTTTTAAATGGCTGAATTAATGGACTTTTGAGTATATGGAAATTAGATGAAAATGAATCCATGGCATAATGGATGGATAAATTGGGAGATGGATTTTTAAAGTATTTTAATATATAGATTGATTTTTGATAATTTTTTTCACTGAAAGATCATAAAATCGAAATAGTATCCAATTATGGATGGATGGATGGATGGTTATAAATCGATTTTAGTGTATCGCACGAGATTTCCAAACATTCAATCAATTTCAAACCGTTTCCACTTGTTGCTCTTTTCGTGATCATGTTTTGGGACTATTTCTGTTATGCCTGTGTGATATCTTATTAGGCTTATTTATTTTAGTATTAACAACATTAATATTAATTTCATACCTTTGATTTACAACAGCCTACATTTCTCTCTAAATACATACTTTTCATTTGACACTTGAATAAGAAACTTCTTTTTCGATTTTCCAGTCAAACTTTTTCATGCCGAAATGTAAAAACTTTTCCGTCGCAGCTGCACTAATTAGTAGCTGTACATTGACCGACAGTTATTAATCGTTTTCGTCCAGTATGAAAGTTGAGAACTCATTTGCCTGATATACCCCGAGCGTGTTTTGAATTCAAAGTATCTTAATGAAATGTGTACAGTGGTTAGATGTCAGGACAACACGTAAAAGAGTGTTTACGTGGATGGTTATATTAATGCATGCCGTGTTTATAGATAGGAACCTTAATTTTCCGCAACATGCGATTTTTCATTCTTTAATTCAAATATAGGTACTTACGACATACGCGCATTAAACGTTTTTTATTATAATATTGAAACTATACGTTTTTATGTGATTATTGTTATTTAAACACTACACACTTAATTTATCACTTATCGGGTTCGGGCATGAGAGAAGAAGCAAAGATTTTTTATTAAAATATAACACTTTATTATTTCACTTCAAACGATCCTCATACAGGTTCAGTATTCTATAATAATGCCTCACACCACTATTATGTATTCAAATTCATCTTCCTATAATTCACCAATAATCTTATTTCACTACTTTTAAATTTAGAGCACACCTAGGTATCTGCTGAGTACTTTGCTCTTCGATTCGCTATTCTTACAAGCGATTAATTATGTCGCTCCAAGGTAATAGATGTCGCTTCGCGACAGAGAGTGTGCAATCTTTGCAGATTCTTTCAAGAGGTCAAGTATCTGAGAACAAGAAACAGCTAGACTTCTTAGTCTCAGATCCTTGTCTCAATTCAGAATCTTTTGCTTAGTGTCCAAAGTCGATCTAAAGAGTAAACTCCTTAGTCTGCCAAGTGCTTCTAAGCAGGAAACGAATTAGAACTCAGATACCACGGTAAACCGCCTACCACTCATTCACAAGTCTCGTCTAATTACGCTACTAAAAATGCTCTTTATACAATATATTTTCCCTGTTCTCTATATTGTTCATAGGCAATTGAACGTCGTTGTCGTAAGAGAGAGGATGTGCCATCTTTACGGACTTATCCAAGAGGTTGAGTCTTTGAGAACTGGAAACAAACTTCTTAGTCTGAAATCCCAAGCTCGAGTCAAAGTCTTACGCTCAGTGCCCAAAGTCGATCTAAAAAGTGTACTCCTTAGTATGCCCAGTGCTCCTAAACCGGAAACGAATTAGAACTCAGATGCCATAGTAAACTGCGAGTCCCGCCCCAAAAGCACTTTTGGATGTTCACCGCTGACTCCCAGGCCCTATTCATTCGAATAGGCATTATGAAGAATTATGATTATTATTTTCAGCGTAGTATAATGTCCGGCCAACGGTTGGCGTTGCGGGTCCACCGCTATGGGGATAACCTATAGGTTAACCTAACCTTGTAATGACTAAGAGTCGTCATCGTTTTTATACTCTACTTGCAAACAGAAACAGCCGTTGAGTTTCCCTTCTAGTTATTAAGTAGTCATATACGCCGACTGAAGAGAGAAGACTTATAGTCATCTTGGTAGCGTACGCACATCGTACGAGCATTGTACGTCGACTTACTGAATTAAATGTGTTGAATTGTGTTAATATCCCTAATAGCACTGAACGTTCCTAACCTTCCTGGAACGTTCCAGGAACGTACGGTGCTATTAGGGATAATTAACCTGCATTTACGGAATTGTGGCCGTATTAAATATCTATATAAAGAGATATTTCCCACACCCCTTGTACTTCACTCCACTCACCATAGAATTGCGCAGAACGTCGTCGCCGTCGACAGTCAGGGCAGACATTTTGATTTCTAGTTTGTTGACATTTGTTTTCAAATAAATCTGTTGTGGTTAGAGCTTTGGTTTGTTTTTTTACTGGGTATGTATTGTAAATATGTGACAAATTTTAAAATTGAATATAAGAATGACAAAAATGTATAAACCGATAGGAGAAAATTTACAAAAGTACATAAAGTATAAATAATAGTCTTGATACATTTTTATTGTGCTTCACATAACATTAAAAATTCCCTTTTCACTTAATGGTAAAATTATGCAGAAGGATAGCTTTAACTGACGACGCGACGGTGAAGACGTTCTAAGCATTTCTAGGGTGAGCGGAGTGAAATATAAGAGTATAGGTAGTTGGTATCCAACTCCATTATATATATGCGTGCGACCTATAATACGCTTAATGCACTCGTAGGAACAAATAACTGGAGACTGATTCAACTCAGAACATTTACAACTTTATTTATTAAAATCTTTGGCCTTGTGCCAACTTGAGGTACATCAGTTCGGGACTATGGTTAAGGGCATGCTCTAAGCAGACCACGTGACCAAATTAGTTGCAATTTTTTTCCGTGTTCACCACATCCAAACGCA
>JAUESI010020123.1:0-13637 GCA_032275145.1 Synergus laeviventris | reverse complement strand
ATTTTACTTTACCATGTCTTCCCCCTTTGCCATGATTTCTGTTTACCATCTCCCTTTATCATTTCCTTTTATCATTTCCTTTTAGCATTTCCCTTTACCATGATTTTCCTTTACCATCTTCCCCCTTTGCATGGTTTCCATTTACCATTTCCATTTACTATCTCCCTTTACCATTTTCCCTTTACAATGCGAAAAGCCATGGTTTATGTGTGTTTTTTTTCTCCGAAACTATCACTCTGAGAGAAAAATGTTTGGATCAAAAATTGTGTATTTAGTTGAGATCTATAACTTTTGTTTGAAACTTTTTTCAAAATTTTGCATATTACCCGAGATCAGCGCATCAAAATACATAAGTATACGTAGTTTGAAGGAAATGACCGTTTTCGGAAGTTTATCCAAAACAACTTTCGGGAAAGTGTAAATTTTGTAGTGGAATTGACTAAGTAAAATATAGCTTAAACTTCTGCTTGATTGAGAATTCTTTGAAACCTTCATACACATAATAGGATCGAGGAAAGTTATTTTTAATAAATAATCGTTGATATTTTCAGACGGCTGCGACCGAAACATTAAGTATGATTTACAGTGTCACATATTTGTTTTGTACTCATCACGAAATAAGAATATGATGATTGTTAATAATTGCTCTGTGGAAAATTTTTTGACCCCCCCAAAAAAAATGTCGTTCCGGCGCCAATGCTTCATAAATGAATATATGTTTGCGAACACGTTATATAATATTACGCATGATTGTAATCTTGCTGTGAACCAGTGAGTAATATCAGGTTTGTTAGTGTTCGCAACTTTCGTCCTGAAACGTGTATTGGAAATGCAATTAACATACTATCCAACGGTATTCCTTTGGCGTGCTGAATTTTATACTATTTGTTCACTTTGAAATTTTAATACAAGCTCCAAGCAGACCCTAATTCCTGTTTCAACTCTTATGTCTCTACTCAGCTTTAATTTCTAATTTGTAATTAAATCAGAGAGCAGTTTTTCAGTTTTTTTTCCAAATTTTACTTAAAAATTCTATTTTAAAATATATCTATCAATAAATTGTTAAATACGAATGAAAACGCATACTGTTCGAAAATAAAAAATTTCGAAGTGAAGTCGTAAACGTTCCTCTGTTGTTTATTGAAAATTAACCTCAGCTAATTTCCAGCACGTTCGCACAAACCTTCGTGTCAAAACCGCGTTAATATATTAAACCTTAAATTATGCCACGTGTTTTCGCGAGCTCCAAATTCCGGAATTTGAAGTGGTCATTTTCTGCTGCAGAAAATCTGTGACTTATATTTGAAATCATGAAATAAGAATGTCACTTGGGAATATTCCTAGCAGTACAGGATCAAGTTCTTTGTCCCTAAAGCGATTGTTTTCAAAAGGATCGTGTTTTGAATCTGACGCTGATTATGAGACTTCTAGTGAAGGTCAATTGTATCCTGCACCGGAAACTCGTCCATCTCTATACAAAACTCGCGAATCCGGTACAATGGTCAACAACGATATATCCATTGCGACGGAAGTTTCTACGGAACTTAGGTTAGAGGTAGTCGGGAATACCAAGAACAACGAAGATAGTGGAAAAGCAGAGGAGACTGTTCAACCGGAAGTTGAAAACGAAGTTGATCCTATTTCAAAAACGGATCAATTAGTCTCATTGGTTTTGGAACCAATATTCTCTTCTGGACTTAGCGAAAGTTGCGGGCTCTTCCTTTCGGATTCTCGACAAACGTTAGAGTCAGTGGAACCTAAATCTAATTTAGTTTTGACCGCAGGACAGAATTCGACAACAGATCTTCAAAGTGTTTATAGAGAAAAGAATTCTCACTCAATTGAATCGGACTCTGTTTGTAAATTCGAGCAAAATAGAATCAGATTTATTGAACAAGATGAAAGACCTAAAAGTGCAGACAAAAATGTGGACCTTCTTAAAAATGTCGAAGCCCCGATTGCTATAGGTAAATGAGAGGTCCGTACTCGTATATATAATAATTGATAAGTCAAATTCTTTTATTTGCATAAAAGATAAAGTGTAAGGCAGTTTAAACATTTTTAAATAGATTCTATTAAATCAACAACATACAATAAATAATTTATATTTTTTCAGAGGCTAATACTGAGTCACCACCTAATTTAATTCAGTTGAAAAATGAGAAACCAAATGGCAGTTACGAATTAAAAAAAAAATTGATAATGAAGGCGCAAATTATGTCCCAGATTGACAACGGTTTTGCACCACTAAGAGACGAAATGAATAAAATTTTCGACCAATTGCGAGACCTAAAAGAAATGGCTTTCGACTTTGACACCGACTATACTAATCTATTAGGAATTTCAAATACAGTTCGCTCAACTTCATTCTTACCATCACTTCATAATGCTTTCTCTGCAGAATATAAATTAGGTAGTAATTCCTATCGCAATACAAACAATTACATTTCCAAAACTTTCCGACCTTCTCAAGAAAGACTTTGGTTCAATGAAAATTTGTCGCATCCCATTAGTTGTGAGAATCATTATTGTTTTCACAAAAAAATGTCACCAAGTTTTCATTTTGAAAACTGCCCTCATGATTACTTGAATAACAGGGTAGTTCCTTCAGAAAATACGCATCTGCAGGAATCCTTTGTTTCGAACAGTTTATGTAATTTTCATGGGCATCGAGTTCCTCATGTTGCAGACAATTCACGACACATTAGCTTAAGCGATTTCCCTATAGTGCATCAGAATTTGCATTCCTTTCATGCAAATGTCCTGCCAGTGAATTCGGAAAATTTGCATCGGCATTGCAGAAGCACAATACCCACTGCTGTGGAGACTTCGCATTCTAAAGTGCACACGGCGTGTAAAACAGTTTCGATTCGAAGAAGTAATTGCTTTGCTGATGACGGAAAGCAAGCAAGGATTTCTCACTCTGTGCATCAAAATTTCGAAAGTAAAAAAAAAGTCTCGCAAGAAAATGTTTCAAAGCCTGAAAAGAGTTGTAAGAAGCTAAATTCAAGGGAATCACCGAGGAATCGAACGAAACACTTCTCTGGACGTCGTCGCTGTAAACGACATTGTTCCAATTTGCATCGTCAGGTGGACCATAAAGTGTTGTCTGCAGATAATTCAATGTATAACCGCAATCCTTCAAAACTAATGAATATCTCCATGGACTTGGAAAATCTACCATTGTCGAAGAATTGCGATACAAGCAAAGAAACCTTATCATGCCTTGGAGGGCTTTCGCAATTAATTACGGAGCTCACTCTCATTACGAAAGAATTCGTGCACATTGAAAAATCCGGTAAGCAGCTGAAGCCAGATGTGGAATTCGTAGAAGTTCCAAGTTCCCATTCCGGAAATACTATTAAGACGGAAATAAAATGTTCGAGAAAGTATTCTAATGATAAAGAGGAATTAGAATTGAGTAATAACTGTATAAAGCCTAGTGATGAAAAAGTAGTAGCAACCGAATCCTTATTTCAGCAAAAAACATTCGATCCTGCTCGGAAGAAGAGCTCTTCTGTTTTTAGTTATTGTAGTCATATTAGCAGACCTCACACAGAATTTGAAAGACCTGTTCAATCCCTTGAGCACAATTATCACGATAAAGCCTGCAATACAGAAAATATCGGCGAAGAAGAATATCGCAAGAGAGATCTAATCAATTTCGAAACCAGAAGATTAGAGAAATCTGTATTAAGTACAACGAAAGATATTATGAAGAAATCTCTGACTGAAATTATAAAGACTGGAGTGTCCAAGAAAGATAGTCGTAAATCAATTTGCAATCAACATTTAAAGATGAGCATTCCCAAGACGCACGAGAAAATCACAATTGTACCGATAATTTTTAGTTCCGGTATGCCTGAACCTCCAAATGAAAACTTTGATTTCACGAGTTCTCAGAGAAGCGAAAATAATGATAAAAAAAGAATAGCATTGAATCCTGATAGTGAAGGCAGATCTGAATCTGACAGCGATTTTTCATTATCTACGCAGGCAGAATCTTTAGCAACGGAGATAACACATTTGGCAAAAAAATGCGCGTTCATCAGAGACAGCAGAAACAGTATCAATGGTGGAATGATTTTGAATAGTAGAAGCAGCTCGTATTCTCTTACAAAGCCCTTGGGCAGACCAACTAAGATTGAAATAAATAAAAAAGCCCGTAATGAGTTAAAGACGATTGAAACGTCTTCCAGAAGTTCAATGAGTTATCAAGCCTCTCTAAATCCTGTTCGAAATTCTGTTTCTGTCAGGAGGATTCGGGGGATTAGAACTTCTCCGGAGGATTTTATGTACGAGTGAGCCTTTAACTTTCGGACTCTGTTCAATACCTTTTTTCTCATTTGGCATGGTGAGCAATTGGTCTTCGAATAAAAGTATTTCTTATACTTAGAAACATTTTTTTATTTCACTTAAGAGTGTTATTATTACATATAATAATAGTCTTATACTAAATTTCTATCACAAAGTGACAATTTATGTCATGTTAAAACTTCAATTATAATTAAAAGTTGATATACATGATTGATTAACTATTGCAAATCTAAATAATGTAATAATTAATCATTTTGATAGTAAATTATTTTGGTCTAACTCAAAAATTTCTCTTTGACTCTTTAAATTTCTGAAAATTTAATAGAAATATTATTTCCCATGCTTTCTGTTACAATAAAACAATTATTGCAAATAAAACCATTCGAAGAAAAAAAAATTCGTCTGAGTAGACGACTGAAACTTCAGCCCAATAAAAATTTTAAGAAATTATATAAAACACTTAATGTTTCTAAAATCTCAATAAATGATCTACAACCCGGATTCATCAACTAATAGAAAAACCAGGTAATAAAGGGAATTGAAATAAATCCTGGATACAAAGTCGAATCAGGAATTTTATTTTTATCTAATAGTAATTTTAGATCCTTTATAAATCACAAAAATATCTTCTATAAATTATACTTAAATCAACTTTAAACGTCCTATTTTTGCTTCTTTTAAAAGAAGATTTAAAATTTTGTTGGCGATAAAACACTATTCTGAAGTTTTATAAGTGATAAACTTCCGAAAAGTGTCCACCTCCGATTTCCTTGATATATGTATTTTGATGCGCTGATTACGATTGGTAGTTAAAAGTGGCGTCTAGTCGATTTTCATGGTAAAACCATAACAAAAAACTAGAAAAATCATGGTTTTTTCTGTTTATGTCAGTTAAACAAAAGTTGTAGATCTCATCGAAATACACATTTTTTGTTGTAAACGTTTTTTTTTCTACGAGTGATAGTTTCATTAAAAAAAACCATAAACCATATAGCTCTTCATATTGTAAAGGGAAATGGTAAAGGCAAGCCAAAAGTAATGGATGTACCTTTATAGGTTAATTCTTAAAATAAAAATCGCTGATTTTTTGTATTTCGATAAGATCTACACGGAGAAAGAAATGTGTTCATGAAACTTTACTGAACAGTTCAACAAAATTGGGATATAAGGACAAGTTGGCGATTTTCTCACAGAGTTTTATTGCACATTATTAAAGTTTACCAAACTGTCATGTATTTTTATAGAATTCGGTATATCACTGATTAATACCAAAATGTGAAACAATCTCCAACTTGTCCTTATATCCCAACTTGGTTGGACAGTTCAGTAAAGTTTCATAAACACATTTTCTCCGTCTACAACTTTTGTTTGAAATATTTTTACGCCAATTTTCACTATCATATTCATAATCAGCGCGTCAAACGAGTATAGAAGTTGTAAAGTTAAAGTTGAAAAATCTTTCTAATTCAAATCTCGAGTTCGTGAAAGTCATCGAAATTTGATGGAGAAAGCTTGCAGAATTAGAACAAAAGTTAACTGAAGGTACTCTCGAGTTCATTCTACAGTAAAAGGTTTCTCCCATTTCAACGGACATCAGAATAATGAAAAGTGCTGTGAGCTGAAAAGGTTTCCTTAAATATAGTGGATCAAAAATTGACCCCTTTCATCGAGTTTTAAAAAGAATCTCGTTATACTCGTATCTGATGAATTTTATATATGCCAAAGAGCTATTTACATATAAATAAACTGAAAATTAAATTTTCCACATAGGGGAATAATTAATTTAGTACTTGCACAAATGTGTATGTACGTTTTCTGCATGAAACCAAGTTTCAAAGTATATATATATGACCGAATAGAATGTGACCAAATGTGACTCGTGTCACCTGTAAAACTGTAAGCACATTATAATGTATTTTTCAGAATATTCTAGTCTAGTTTTCTGTCTGAAAATAGTTTTCTGGAAGTGCTATTTTTTGATTTGTCACTCTGTCATTTTTCGAGGATAAACTCAGTATTTATGGAAGTAGGAAGTATATAACAGAGGTTATTTGTTGACATTATGTAGTGTGAAATTTTGGAGGAAGAATTTTGGCAACGGTGAATCATTATTAAACTAGTATGCGACCTCGTGTGAATGAAACAAGCCGAAGTTAGATTTTTTTGGTGTTCTGGGGATGAATTGAAAAAAGAATATTCGCCTTATATTTAATGAGAATAGAATACTTAATGTTAATGATACATCGACGACAAAATGTGGTACATTATTAAATCACCAATATATATTGCATTATTATAAAAAACGCATTTCCTTCCTCTTCATCCGTTTCTATTCTTGCTCTATAACATGCTCGAGAGTTAAGGTATCGCTGAAACTTTACCATTAAATCTCCAAGGGATTCTCGTTAGTTATCTATCCAAGAAGCTCTTTATATTTGGAGTATGAAGGGTTTAAAGAGAGATGATTCACTTAAATTGACACAAAATCCGGACATTTATCATGTTCCAGAATTTTTAAATCCTTGAATTCACCTTATTTTACAAACGCTTTAAAATGAAGTTTAATTTGTATGCAAAACCAAGAACATCCTTTTCAGTGCTAACTTGTAAATTCAATTGATGTTTGACACTTTAAACTGTGTGGTTGATGGACATTTCGTTGGCAGCATTCCATGTGGCATGTTCGAATTACATCAATGGCTAGTGCAATATTTACAGTTTTAAAGTATGAATTAAGTTGTTGCTTTCGCATGGTATTATAAATTTGACATTAAATAATTTTAATGTAAATGTTAATTTATTAATTTATTTTCCGGTATAGAACTGTCAACAATGCAATTGAAACATAAAATTATTACATGTTATTTCTCACTTGAATATTTACTATTTTATAAATAAATTTCAATATATTGTGTATATCTCTTGTAAAATGTGCATGAATCAAAGAATGCGTTTTTTGAAAAAGCAGCCAAGCTTTGTAATCTTCGTCCATTAAATATAACGTTTTCGCGAATGCTTATTTTTAAGTAGTAATTGTGCAAATATATTTGTTCGAAACTAACTGGTGATGTGATAATGTTAATTGCGTTTGAATTTATAATGGTAGAATTGTCGTCCAGAGCGGAAATGTTTGAAAAACTGGGTTGCGATATGTCGATCCGGTTTACCACGAATGAAATGAAAATTTTCCAAGATAAACTATATGTTCTTCATTGTTCCCAAAGTAATTATGAATATGTATGTATTAAACAGGTTTATTATAAGGTCTATTAAATGTTTCTATTTTCAGCAGTCATAAAAATTGTTGATAAAAAAAATTGACGCGTTTCAGAGAATGAAGGTATCATTGTTTATTTATATTTGAAGAACATGGTATATTTTCACTCAAAAGCCAATTCTGAAGCACTTTTATTGACTCTAGTGGTTCCTAAAAATAGATAACGCGCGCGCGATTTGATTTCGAAATTCCAGTCAAACGCGGAAACGATATGCTAAATGGCACCCGGTATATAACACCAACCAGACGTGCATCACGATCTTGCGAAATTTAAGTTAGGACTCAGACTAAGTATTAGGAGTGTTAAGACTGCGCGTGGTATATGAAAAACAGTTGACCTCCCAATTTCCAAAATTGCGATATTATCAAGTTGCCAGCGAGACGAATAGCTGAAACTGGGCCGTTCTGACGTACATAGTGTGCTCACTATTTCACAGGTAGATATGTCAGAATTTGGCAAAACGCGCAGGAAGACGTTATGGCAGCCATGATTAAGTATCGCTTGAAATTAATGAGAAAGGATCGTCCAATTGACCTCTTTAATTTAGAGTCAAATCATCAAGATATCATCGACGAAACAAATTTTCATCAACTTCCCGTTAATTAGGCTAAACTTTCTCAAAATGTCAAAACAAACAATTTATAGCTTCGGAAACTAGTGCCTCAGAATTTGCTATATTTATCCAATATGTCGCGAATTCTTCCGAGAACGGCATCTTGAATTTAAATTAAGCTTTTATATAAAGTCTGATAAAATTGAATTAAACTGAAATTATGAGACTGACGTTAACAAGGAGTTTTATGTAACACTGCAGTTTTATGTCACACAGGCGCCATAATGACGACCAGAATGTTAATATTTATTCCTAGTTCGCTAATTTTTACTCGTTATGCAAATTCTCGAAAACTACCTTCTATATAAATTATTTTCAAAGTCCGGTACGAAGTCTTTGAGAGGTACGTGGAGGTACAAGTGTGATAAATACACATTGTACACAAAAAGAGTGTGCGTACAACATTTGCACAAAGAGAAACGTATATATATATATATAATACATAAATCGGCGTGCCAGCAATTAATAACGTGTCAGCAGCACTTTTTCGAAGTGATAATTTTGCTTCCGCTCAGACTGATTTCATTTTCCACGATATGAAGAAAACACAGTAAATCATGGACTATGATTTTTAAGAACGAGTGAGATTGAAGACAATAATTTCCGGTAAGAATATTCTGCGTTTTAGTTATCAGTTAAAATTTTATAAAAGTAACCGGTTTCATAAAGTTTCCTCAAAAGTTATATTAAAAAATTTCTAAAAATAAATCAACCCAACGCTGATTTCGATATATATATGTATATATATATATTTATGCGATGATTGATGAATGTTGCCAAAGGAATGTTTTGTGACGTCAGTACGGTGCGTCTCATTGTTTTCATTTATATAAGCACTCAAATTTCCTGCGCGTATGTAATGAGCACTTATTCGATGAGGGATTATAATTTTTTTTTTTTTCAAATTAACAAGTTGTACAAATTAACTGAATCAAGCATGGAAAATAATTTAATTGCTGTCGAAAATATTTATTATATTTATATCTTTTATTAATTTAATTGAATTTTAATGAAAATAAAAAGTCAGGAATATAGGAATGGAGAAAAAAAATGAAAGCCCTCTTTTATTTTTGTAGATCAGTTTAAATATTGATTTTGAACCGCTCGTTAATATATATGCTTTTCTGTATTCTTACTGCTTTTTTCAAATGTATAATCGAACTTGCACTTGACCTACATTTATAAAAAAGTCAACCTTTCTACAAATCGATGGTGAAAGCCTACATCCTACGTATTTTAGAACCTGGGTTAAGTTGTGAGGATTTTTAAATTTGGAATCGTTCTTCCTATTGCCAACAGTAAAATTAGCCTTTTAGTTTGACCAATAAATAATAATGCGTGCAGTTTCATTTTGAAAAATGTTACATGATGTATATGTATAATGTATATATAATATATATATATATATGTGTGATGTTCCATTAACTACGTCATCGTCGACCACCTAAATCAAGATTATAAAAAAATACTAAAGTCACACTCTGAAAATTTCTACCTGTCTTATAAGTATACCTCAAAGCTGTAATTTCGTCTAACTTTAGCTTAATTTTTTTTCCATCGAGCGGACTAAATAATTATTTCTTTGTTTCTTTTATTCACTTCCACGAGTGTGACCTAGTCAATGCACTTCTGCAATGTATTCGGCTTATCGGTTTGGCTATAACGATAAAACTTGCAGTCATAAAATGACGTAGACGCATTCTTGCTTGTGCTCGACCAAACAAAATGTGGTCTCGTAGGTCGTGCGAGCTGAGCTTTACCATCTGAAGCTTGTTTTTGTCTTTCAAGCACATTCATTTGTTTCTGGTCAAATAAACGTAAATATAGAGAGATTTTACCTATTTTCAGTGAATTCTGGTAAAAGAATATGTACCTCTGAATGCATTCTCGCAATTTTTCTACGTCATAAACATAATTCGAGAAACAATGCAATTCTGGTACAAAGCATAGTAAACATTAAATTATGTTCACTCTCTTATACCATAGTGTAGTAACATCTGGCTTGAGTGACCACTGACCTGTTTACAGTCAGCATAGCATCTGGACTATCTGGAACCTGCCAGGCCTTATACTGAAGCCAGACTTACTTTATTTTTCTTCTGGGAGTTGTACCTTTCAGATAAGGGACTTTTCATTTTCACGAAATATTATGTTGCTCATTTCGCAAGTCGTAAATCCTGAAAATATTTAAATACTTTTCGTATTTTCGGTTGATGACTGAGTTATTACAGTTATATAATTGCAGGATTTATGTAACCTTAATATTATTTCCTATTTTCTATCCGGCTCAAGGAATATCCCAACACATTTTAGAGATATTTTCAGATAAAAGACATTCTTCTAATTGACAAAAACACGTTTCGGTTGTCTCTTTCGCTTGTTGGTGACGTCTGAAAAATCTCAGTCAGTGAGATTGACAACAAGGTTGATAATTCTTAAGAAATTTTTAAAATTATTATTTTTAAGAAATCTTAACAAAGTTCCAAGGTTGAGGCTTTTAGTTTTATGAACACTGAACTTTCTCATAACGAATCATAATTAAATGCCCATAGAAGTATATTGTATCACTAAAATTAAAAAGAAAATTACTGAAAAACAAAAAAACTAAAAAACTAGAAAACCAAAAAAATTATGAATAATAATTACCTATATATAATTACATAAGCTGATCATTCTTTATTTATTTTTCCTGATATTCAAGTAAAGCTTATCACCACTTAGCTAATGAAGAACATTGCATTTAAAAATCCAATGTTCGGTCATCTATTTATTTATACGTAATGCTTTTTTCAGATTTTTGGACCCTCCCTCCTGCCTTGTAATTCTACTGTATAAGATTCTACCATGATGCGCCCTACTTGATAATCTTTACTAATATAATTCAATTGAATTTAATAAATTTTATTAAACTTTAAAGGATCACCAATGATTTCAATGATATATTAATGAGTTTAACAGATGTCGAGGGATTTCAAAAGTCGCGTTTTTTACTCGTAAAATCTCTTAAGAGTTCTAAAAATTTCAATAAATTTTATAGAATGTCTTAGATATTCCTTCAAATTCCTTAATATTAGACAAACTCCCATGAAATCTCGATAAAACTCTTGATGCACTGGAATGGAATCGTTTAATTTTTTTTTTATTTGAATATTAATAATTATCCATTAAACAATAATTTCCGCGCGCTAACATAATTTGGTGGCTATTCAAAAATATATCCGCCTCAATATTAATTTTATTAATTTCTAATAGCGTTATTCACGGATTTATTAGAGCTTCCTTTTCTTTCTTCATAAATAAGCTAGCTTTTATTTGTCAATATTTGTCCTGCAACCTTATTTTTTAAAACAAAGGAATAGAATATTTTGAATAAAATGCAAAATTTTTTTATTTAGTTGTCCTTCATGTTAGTAAACATAATTTTATTTATTAATCTTTGTTTGTAATAGTCCCCAATTTCATCTGATTGTTTGGCGTGATCGTTTTTATGTGGGTTTGTTGATATAACCTTTTCTCGGACCATGGAAGAATCTTTTCGACCCATGTTGTCAAACAAGCGATACGTGGCTTGCACCAACTTTTCCTCCTTGTCTTTTAGTTCGTTTTTGATTCTCGCTTGAAGAGATCGTCGGAAAGTCAAAGTCAATTATATTCTCTATTTGTGTTACATGTGAAGAGTGATAAGGGATAAATAATTTAAGTTTATTGTGAGTTTATATATATATATATATATATATTGGGTGAGTAATTTTTGCAACTCATCTCGAAAATCGAGAAGTCGAATATTAAAATTTAAAACTTCCATAAAAGGAAAGTTTCACCCTGGAAACAAATATTGGACTTTTGTTATTTACTACAATCAAAATTTTTCTTCTTGTTTTTCAAGTAAGTTCAATTATTTTTTGGAGTTACCTGTTTTCACTTATCTTTAAAGAAACCTTCGACTAAAAACTAATCATATAGTTAATACATTTGGCGCTATTTTAATTTAAAAATTCTAATTTAAAAATCTCCCGAATTGACGTTCTCTCAATTTGAATTAGTTAAATTTTACTAATTAATAATAGTTTCTTACTAATTCAAATGGTGTGAATTCGTTTACTATAATAATTTAAAAGTAAAAAAATGATTAATTTCATTAGTAACACTATTCAATGAAATATTTTTAAAAAAATTTAGATCTCTTTAAATTTCGCAAAATATTTTTAAATCGCTTTAAATTCCACGAAAAAATTCTTAATTCATTATAATTCTTTAAAAAAATCCCTTAATAAAATTTCATGAAAAACTTCAAAATTCGACAAAATCCATTAAAATCGCAAAGAATAACTGAAAATTCTTTGTAATACTTTGAAATCCTTGGAAATCTTTTAAAAGCTAAATAATAAGACAAAAATAACACATTTATTTATACAAAAACTGGTGTTCGAAGAACTATTGATTATGAACAATAAATTATTCAATTAGTAAGCAAAACTTGTAAATAGATTAGTAAGTTATTCTTACTAATTCACTTTGATAATAGGTGATTTACTACTTCATTTAGTATAGAAAGTGATTGGACTGAAGTATCAGACGTCTAATCTGACGAAAATTAAAATTTATTTTTTTTTTCTTCTTTTTAACTGATAAATATAATACAAAAAAGGTCAAAAACAATGTTTAAAAAAAACTGCAATCCTCGATAAAACCCATTTTAAAAAAAAAAAAAATTTTCTTATTAAGTGTGTCGATTGTGACCCACCCCAGTCGAAAGGTATTGTCAAAGGGTGTTAGAAACGAAATTTACTTTAATCTAGTGTAATTTATATATATATAATTTTCAATTTCCTTTCAAACCTGCCAAAATTGACAACCCTTAATTGACTATATTTGAAACCCATGTTTATGGGTAATAATTTTAAAAGTTGGCTATTATATAAAAAAAGACTGGAACAAGAAGAAGTATTACGCAATAAAGAAAACCGACACAAAAATAAGGAACTGAAGATGAAAGAGCAAAATATTAGCAAGATATTCCAAAATAATAAAAAGAAACTGTCAGAACAGAAAAAAAAAAGTATTAATTTAGAAATTAAAAATGTTAAGAAGCTTATCAAACGTGAGAGCTGTCTGCTGATTTAGAAGAAATCGAAAAATCATTGATCCAGCATGAAATGGAGGTATTGCAGAGCAAAATAAAAATAAAACAAGAAAAAAATTAATACTTAGTTCGATTTACCGTATGATAAGTATTAGTTATAAATTAACTGTTAATAGTTTGTGGATATATTAAAGAATTTATGAAGTTGAATGTTTAATATATTATTCAAATGAATATATAGATATATATTATAATATAAATAGATTTTATGCATTATTTAATATTAAGAGCTTAAAACTCAATGATTTTTTATATGAATTAGCTTCATGAAGTTCATATTAAATAT
>JAUESI010020122.1:0-13647 GCA_032275145.1 Synergus laeviventris | reverse complement strand
CTTCTGATAGATACGATCTTCCGGGTGTATCTAAATACGCCGAAACATTTTCTCAATGTCCGCCGTAAAGGCGATCGGGTAACATCTCCAACAAAGTATGACATCCTGTAATTCGGTGTGGAGCTTGGGTGCTGAGTGAAGAAGTTCATTCAGAGGAACACCCACATCAGTTCGTTTAGAGGCATTAAACACCGGTCTCACCTTCGTCATTGAGCTGATTTCCTTAAGGACGCAATGGTGTGGTAGAAAGTAACCCTGAGTAGGTTCAAATTTGTGAGGATCCGGCACTAGGTCCATCTCACCCATATCCATATACTCCTGTATGCTCCGTGCATATGATTGACGCAGATCAGGATCACGTTGTAAGCGCCTCTCCAGGCTCATAAACATTCTATGCGGGGCAGAACGAGAATCTCCCAAATTCATTGTCCGATCCTTGATTGGGAGTCGTACAATGTAGCGGCCATCCTTTGAGTGCTGGTAAGTGGAGATGAAAAGCTTCTCACACTCCTCGTCATCGTGGACGAACTGAAGAGATAGTGTTGGAAGATCCTCCTGTATAACAAAGCATCGTAGCATATCCAGCAGCTCGTGATCGACGGTAAATTGCAGTCCAACAATCCTCCGAGTATGTGGGGGGAGTTTCTCAGAAAAAAGACCAGACAAGATCCAGCCCAGCGTAGTATAATGCGCTGTAGGAGTACCCAAAGGACCCTTTCGGACACCTTCTTTAATCATGTGTGAGTAGACTTCAGCACCTAAAATCATACGATCGAGCCGCCCTGCTCGATAAAAGAATCTGGGAATTCCAGACTTTCAATGTGGAGCCAGTCGTGAGTAGATATACTACGAGGTGGTATGTAAGAAGTAAGCTTTTGTAGAATAATGCATTGGACGTAAAAACTGACCTCAAGTCTGACAGGCGACGTCACCCTAATCCGTTACCAGTCCTCGAGAAGTTCTCATACGTTGATCGCCAATCCCCCCCACGGAAACGATAGCATGGATTCTTTTCTGCCTGAGCTTATGAGCAAGAGACTCAGTAAAAAAGGACGCCTGAGACCCCTGATCGAGCAGTGCTCGAGAGAAATAGCAGCTGCCATCCGCTCCCTCAGTGGAGACGATTGCTGTGGCCAGAAGAACAGGCCCGCCCAGTCATGAAGAACCCTGAGCGAAATGTGCAGCGACTGATGAGTTCACAGGTGTAAACGTGGAGCTGTTAACATTTAGGTTTGAGATTTAGGCACAACTGTGTTTCCAGCTTCACGCTCCGGAGTCTTAGTAAAAGAACGATGTATCATGGTGTTGTGATGACCAGAGGAGATTTGCTCCTACGAATCAATTCTTGTCGCTGTTCCTCATCTTTTGACCTAAAAACAGGGAAAAATAAGAAAATTTCTTTTTCAAAGCATACCGGACAATTGTTATCCTTAAGGGGAGCACGATGAGCTTGTGTGTAAAAAACCTTCTTAGTAGCTTTGACACCTGTCATCATTCTCTTTGCTTCGACTGATGAATGTTTAAATTGGGAATCTTCCTCAAACTCGAGTGACTCCAACGCGCTCGCTCGTGCATATAGAAAAGTCCTTAATGTCTCGAACGTCGGATTAGTTGTTAGGGATCCTATCCTCTCTTTCCAAGCCTTACGGTCCAACCGATTCACAATTATGTGAACCAGAATATCATCCCAGTGTTCCGTTGGTCTTCTCATAGAGGGAAGGCCACCAATCACTTCACAAGTCCCGAGGCCTGTTCCTCGTAACAGGTTCTATTTCGAAAAGCCTCGCCAAGTACGCGTTTATGAGAACACGTTCGTTATCGTACCATTCCACAAGAGTTGTCCATGCTCGCTCAAAATTGTCTCCAATGACACCTATATTTACTAAAAATTGAGCAGGCTCACCTGTCAAGCTTATCTTCAAATAGTGCAACTTCCGCACTGATGGAAGCGTGGCATGATCCTTTAGTAGAGATCAAAATATATCCCTGTAAGCCGGCCATGTCAAGATATCCCTTGAAAATGTAGGTAACTCCAGTTGTGGAAACATCTGTTTCACTTGAGTGACAGGAACAGCGATAGTTCCGGGAGAAACAGCAGTAGTAGTGGGAGGAATGAGCTGATCCAACTCATCCTGAATATATGCCTTTAAAAGAATATATTTTTCCTCTCCTTTCGAATATTTATTCTTAGCGAAATATGGTTCCTTACTATTGTCTTCACGGACAATAAGAAGCTGGTCATGATTGATCACAAACCTGTTGTACTTGATTTCCAACTTTTCCAAGTGTCCTTTGAGAACATTTTTGGAAAGGTTGGCTTTTCCCATCTTTTTCACATTTGAAATGGCATTGCAGATGAGATCATAAATCCCATACTGCTGAGCCATTCAGTCTTTTGCACTCATTTTGAGAAAAGTACACAAAGTCTATTAATTATTAAAATAGATACCTGTCAGTATGACAGTGAAACACTACACAACTCTAAAAAGTCACAATACTGCCAATAGCACCTGTTCAAAAAGTTTTAATGTCTTGTGATAAGTTTATCTAGTAAATATAGTCGATTTTGTGTATCTTCTAGGATATGTTTGCCAATTGGATCGAATGCATATTAATTAGAAAAGCAACAGGCGCAAAAATACAATGTGTCGTATTTATACATACAGAATGTGTAGTATTTATGGTATATGGGATACCCCAGAAGTCCTCATTACCTATAATGGCGCGGAATTTGTTATCAAATTAATTGCAGGATACTCAAACGAATCGAGCAGAGCGGATGAATCAAGTGGTAAAAACCATATGATTACCTCATTTGAAATAAGTGATCATCAGGATTGGGATATGAATATCATAGAATTTCATTTTACCTATAACTTTCACTTTTCCGGCACTCCCGTCATGTGGGATGAATAGAGACACTAGAGTCACCAAAGTTCACAATAAGCACACCACAAACTCGCACAATTGAAGAAAAATAATAAAAAAGAAGCACGAAAAGCAAGAAGCAAGAAGGTCGTGTGTGTCCAATATGACAGGTTTCGGGACTCGCCATGAAACAACGATACGTCTAGTGAAGTATCGTATTAGCAAGATAAGAGCGATACTTTAATGTGTTAGAGAGAGAAGATCGACATAGCTATTTCTAAATTCACAATAGCGAGGAATGGTAAATACGGTAGGAATGAGTAGCCTCGCTGAACAAAGGCGAGAAGAAAAACAAACTCTCGTACCACACACTCTCATCTCAAACCGTTCACAAAATCAACCTACAGTAAATTCCGAACATATTGTGTAGTAATAATTCATAACAGCTATACGCTGGTGCATAAAAATTGGCACTAAATGCATGCGACAGAACTTTATTTTTTAATATCTTTATAAAAAATGATCTAACATTTTAGTATTTGGAAAATAGTTTTAATTTCTGAAAAGCTACTTAATAAAATAATAAAATAGAAGGTATTAAGAAGAAAAGTTCTGTCTCATGCATTTGGTGCTAATGTTTATGCACGAGCGTACGGCCATTTTGGATTATTGTATCACAACGTGAAATACCTAATCAGTGACTCTCACCAAATTTTCATAAGCTCGTTGTCTTTTATAAAGGCTTATCACATAAAATCTGATAAGCTTTTCTTTGTTTTTGAAACACTTTTCTTTAAAAATGCAGTTTTTGAAAATATTATTCATTTTTCTTTTCCTCTTATTCCCTCTTTTGCTGTGTAACGGAAACATATTTCCTCCCCACTCTACAGTCCCTTTGGGAAGGGTCTTAGCCACCGAATCCGCTGTGAGAAGGAGTCAGTTTTTTTGGTATCTCTTACCACGTTAAGTCTATTGCATAATAAAGACGTTCTGCAGTATAGTTCAGGCATAAAGTACTTAAATTGTGATTCATTAGACATTTCCTCTGACCCGTTACAAAATTGGCGATCCTTCTGGAATAGGAGTAAACGATCTCGACTCTATGGAGTGATTATTTATCAAACTACCCTATCTTCGGAAAAAAAGTTTGGACAACTGATATCACTACAGTATAAACCGTTAACTATATTTAAAAATCAAGTACTACGGTGAATAATTAAGGACTTCGGACTATTACTACAGTATAGCCCGCCAACTGAACATTTTGGGTACATTATTATAACGGTAAAAACCAAAAGCGTGTCAAGCAGGACAGTAAGACTTAGAAGAAGACGTGCCCAGCAGCAGTAAGCAACACAACAGGAGGAACAACTTTAGGCGTTGGTATACTTCGCGTGCTCGCAAGCGCTACCACTGATAATAAAAGTCAACGAAGTACTCTGAATTAACCTGGCGGCATTGCTATAGCGCGATCCCGCAAGCGAAGAGTTTAAAAAATAAAAATTAAACATTGTTACGCGTTCGTTACTCATGCACCCGAAGCTCGCCATTAAGATCAAATCTACGGTTCCACGCTCATAGGGAAAATTGAGGTACACAATACCATACACAAAATACAGTACTACGGACTCTGGCAGCCCATCCACTGCCATGCCGCTTGAGACACGTGCAGAATAAGCATAAAAAATGTATCAGGATACTTAGTCTCTTATCCTGAGTAAACTACAGCTAATCGAGGATAAGCAAAGTAGGATTGAAACCGGCATGTCGACCCGGTAATACCCAGCGAATCCAGTGCACACGCAAGTTCATCCCTAACACCTGCACATACCTCTCTGAGAAACTCTCTAGAAGCGATGTATTTTAGGGAAAACAAACCGCTTTCCTATGCTACAGAGTTTTTAGGCACTGTATTAATAGCTGCAATGACCTCTACAACACATTAAATACGAATTTAGTCACCACAATGACTCTGGAAACATATCGAAGCAAACTTGAGTTAATCCGACAAAATCAAGACTCATTTCAATTCTAAAATCAAAGATTTAGGAGTGCGTATAGTGAATTGATTTAAACAATTTGTTATGCGCCAAAGTCACCTGACTAAAATAAACAAATTGAAAGGAGAGATTCACAGAGTACTCCTTGCCAAACTATATCCCTGACAAAAAGGTTTGGAGCCGATGGCCAACGTCTATAAAAACTCATAAAAACGAGCCTCATCTGGCTAACCGATGGGACCTAACCATCGATGACTCACACTCAGGCTAACCCCGCCGACGTACCCTCAGTATTTGAATGCCTTTTTTTGCTCTCTCAACTCTTTCTAGTACTCATAATCTTTCTCTCAACTCAATAATTTTCAGTTTTATAAATATTTGACTGATAAGAAGCGCTGCTTGTTTGTCAAGTTACTAAACTGAAAATTATTGTTACCAATAATTCAATATAATTAAAACACACGGGTTATCACAACAAATAAATAGACTGATAATTATAATAAAATAAGTCAGCTGACCAGCATCGCAGATATATTGTTAATACGATATTAATTTCGTAGACCTTAATTTTATTTTACCTTACCCGAGATAGATATTTAAGTTTAAAAATAACATTATTTTATTATTAAAATACGGCTTTAAGAAATAATTTTAAGATGAATTCTAACTTCCAGCGCTCGACGCGCAGAGGCGGTATTTACCTCCTCTCCCGTAAGAACGGACCAATAGATGGTAGGGCCTTACTCTCTCTCCGAACGGAAAAATGTTTCGTCTATCGAGCTGCCTGCGAGCAGCGGAAAACGCAAGTGAAAATCACTTGGGGATTTGGACCTTCAAAGCGTCAGACGTTCTCTCCTGACCTTCTCAACAATTTTATTTTGTTTTTCCCTAATAAACTCCAGAGTGAACCCGACCTCAAAAGGATTACTGTCTTTCTTCGATCTCTTCCCAGTGTTCTTCTCTTACTTTAGTGTGTATGTCACCTCTGTAGTGATAAAGAGTGAATTACTCTCATCTCTGGATTCCTAGTAGGGACACTCGGGATTATCGAAAGTGGAAATTGTACCATGCTTGGGGACATTTATAATTTAGTGGATCGGAACCTGCTTGGGGACATCCCTCTTTCTGCCCTCTTCGACTCAAACGATCCCTACCTTTATGACAGGAATTTACATCCTCTGATTCGCGAGACCTCTCGTCGGCAAAACCTCCACGAAAACGTCCCGGAAAGGCCGCTCGTTTACGCGCTAAGAAACTGACTACGTCCTCCCTGCCATTCCAAAGGGAACGAGGCTTCCCCGACCCCCTTCACCGACACCCCCTTGTACCGAAAATTTCGCGAGGATCTGCGAAACAACCTTTCAGAGAGAGTTCTTCTTCCAACCTGGACGGAGAAACTCTTTACATCCCTTGCGAATTAACCACGAATCAATCCCTGATGGTATGTGCAGGATAAAAAATAGAGAAGTGGTAGTACCTTTATGAAATTATGAAAAAATTACTACTTCAGGAGGAGATTAGGCAACGAGGATTCAAGACTTATTATTAAATAAAACGAGACTGGACCAAATACCGGAAAGCGAACTTTCCAATCTGTAGAAAATAATATCAGGATACAACGACATTTATAACCTTGAAGGAGATTCGCTCTCAGGTACTGACCTAGTAAAACATGAAAGAATATTAAAGATAGGCAAAATAGTGAACATAAAATCTAACATACCCCCCAGAATCTCATAAAGACGAAATAAAAAAAACCAATGAATGTCTTGAAAGAAAGTGGTATAATAAGGGACTCAAGTATAGGACATTTTGAATTTAACCGAATGACCTTCGGGCTTGAAAATGTCCTTGCAACTTTTCAAAGAATGATGGACAATGCTTTAAGAGGATTGATAGGGCAAAAATCTTTCATTTATTTGCATGAAATGGGGGTATTTGGCTCCACGTTACAAGAACACAACAAGAACATGATTGATCTTTTTGATAGATTACAGAAAACGGGTCTCAAGCTCCAACCAGACAAGTGTGAGTATTTGCGGCCAGAACATGAATATCTTCGACGTTAAAAACCAAAAATGGGGTGAAATCCAACCCTGTAAAGATATAGGCAGCTAAAAATTTTCAAAACACCACAGAACGTCACACAAATCCGAAACTTCCTAGGACGCGCGTGATACTATAGGAAAGGACCCCGCACACATCTATGGAAAATATGGTCCCGGTCAAATTGGCTGAAACTGGGGTATAATGTTTATAATATCCTAATCAAATAAAATCCTTTGACATTGACTCCAAAAAACGCCAGGTCTCGAGATAGAAGGGACCAAATGTCACTTTTTATGGACGTGAGGCGACTTCCACGGACCCTAGAGGACTGTTTGGCATTACGCTCACGGATCATATTGAACTCTCTGTTACTTTGAAAATGTAAACAGGTTAGAAATAACCGAAATCTATAAGTTTATTTATAGATTTTATTAATTAATTAATTTTTTTATTTATTTTATTTTATTTTATTTTTTTATTTCTTTTTTATTTTATTTTATATTTTATTTTATTTTATTTTTAAATTGCGAAATTTCAAAAGAACAGAGTTCGGAATGATCCCTGACCGTGATGCCAAACATTTCTCCAGGGTCTGTCGAATTATTCTAGGGTTCATGAAACGTTAACTTTGGTACAATAACCACGAAAAGGTATCATTATCTCGATTTTCAGACATAGATATTATTGTTCGGGGGGATCCCAAACTACGGAATGTCAAACTAACAGAGAGTTCAACATGATCCGTGAGCGTAATGCCAAACAGTCCTCTAGGGTCCGTGGAAGTCGCCTCACGTTCATAAAAAGTGACATTTGGTCCCTTCTATCTCGAGACCTGGCGTTTTTTGGAGTCAATGTCAAAGGATTTTATTTGATTAAGATATTATAAACTACATTATACCACAGTTTCAGCCAATTTGACCGGGACCATATTTTCCATAGATGTGTGCGGGGTCCTTTATTAAAAATTTCGCTCACCTCAGTAAACCACTTATGAACTTAATACAAAAAAAACCCCTTTCAATTGGACGAGGGATTGTCTAAAGTCTTTCGATACAAGAAAGATTTTACTTTGTACAGCACCTGATTCCTGATTACTGAGATTCCCTGATTACAAAGAAAAGTTTAGGCTGACAACCGACGCATCCAACGTTGGATTAGGAGCAGTTTTATCAAAAAATTGACACCCCTGTTGTTATATATCCAGGACATTAAATAAACCTGAAATCAATTATAATACAACGGAGAAGGAACTGTTAGCAATAGTTTGAGCATGCAAAATACTTATTATTGTATCTTGTTCGTTCCTCAAGATTCTCAACTAAAATTGTGAGATACAAGATAACTTCTCGACATTCATGCAACATGATTTTTTGTTTCAAAATTATTGCTTTAGAAATTTTGACGACTCTTATTAGGAGTTGATTAGTCTCCCATTAGTGCTTAAATTAGGGTGCTATCTATCATAGTAAACCCCAATTGTTCATAGGACAATCTTTCTAAGAGCCTCATAGTCTGAGTCTAAAAATATAAGAAAATAGTTTCTCTAATAGCACTCTAATAGCAGTCTACTTCTAGTGGGGCCAATTAGGATACTTTCTTCTTGAAATGATGGTTAAGTTAAAGGTATATACCTTATGCACATATATCGAAATCTTGATCAAGCTTAAATGTGGAGAGTTGACGTGTCAGTTTGAGTATTTTGAGTTGAGTTTATGCAGAGAATTTATAATACAGATACGTTTTAGATATGTTAGAAACATCATATGTGATTAGCATGTTTTTCACAATCCCACTAAACCAGTTCGTAAAGGCACTGCTTATCAAGTTGCCTATTGCAAAATTCAACAAATACCAATAACTTATGTATGCAATCTATAAAGGAATTAACCTCCCACACTAGGTAGTAGATTCTTGTCGCGTATTAAATGTTATGAATCTTTAAAAAGTAGCTCTCGAGAGAGTAGGACATTTATGTCTAACCTAAATATAACGAGCAGGGAAAAATATTGTTTTTTTGTCTTACTTAAATGAGACATACATATGGTATAATTAATTCGAACAAGTGTCTAATTAATAATTTTTAATCAAAGCACGAAACGTGGCACACAAGGTTCTTATCTGACCTTTTCATTCTCCAGGAAAAATAACCTCTTGATATTTGCATATCAATTCAGCAGATAATAGAAAAACAGCTGGATTAATTTTTGTTTCATCTCATTTATTGAATTCTCAAAATGAGAATTTTTATTTCTTCATCTGTCACGTGAAGATAGAAGTAATCATTTGGTCTTATTTTAAAGATCTGAATTTAAGTGTGATACAATCGATTTCGACTAACCGTGCTCTAGCTGAAATCCAAAAACTGACAAACCGCACACTTTGTAAGCCACGCCCCCTATCGCCTGTCCACGGCCCGCTGTTTCTACCATCTGTTTTCCAAGCGCAACTGCGACTTTCGACCCGCTTGCCAGCTCCGAGACTATATAAGTCTTCGCGGACGCACATTCGATAGGGTTCGTCCAGAACAGCCCACTTAGCGTTTATACAGGATGAAGCGGTCTTCCATAGCTTAGATGGCGTTAATATCGCGTCATATATGTAGGGATCTACCTCACCGACATCATAGTTGTGTGTGTGTTGTGCATGTGCAAAATCAGTTTACTCGTACACAGTCGCCCGCGAAAACCACAATAAACGCCGCGTGACAACAAAATAAGCAGCGAATAACAGTTTTTTTTGTTTTAATATAATAGTATAGATATTGTGATCTTGTAGATGTAATATAAGTAAAAAATTAATAATTATAACGAGACACGGTCATTCGGTATTCTAATGAAAGAATTCATGGAATCTTCAATTATTGAAATTATCGAATGTGGTTGTTCAATAACAGATAATTTCATCAAGTGACTTTTTGTCACATCAGATGTTGATGGTTGTGTATCTTGATAGTCTCAGAAGGCTGCAGAACTCGAGTTTTTCCCATAAAAAGTACAGTTTTTGATGCTGATATATGATGAAACCCGATTAATTCCGTGAAGTTGTGGAATTAGTGGAATGAGTACTTCACATTCGTCAGGAATATCTGTATTGTGAATACGTTTCTACATCTCCATGTATTGTAGAATTTTTTACCTAACACTAATCTTACAAACTAACATACTTCCACTATGTGACCGCTCGCTGTGCGCGTTGTTGTCTCTGTTTCTCTGCTGCTAGTTCTACTGCTGCTGACTGCTGTTCTCACATAGCTGTTTATCTACCATTTTGCTCTGCTTTATATGTCACACACTCCCACTACACACACTGCTGCCCCCACTTCGGAAGCAGCGCCCGCATACGCTAAAAAGTAAAAAGCGCTTAGGAAATTCTAAAACATGCTTGGTCAACTACCAAGTCAGTTAGTCTGTAAGTTTATGGTAAGTAACCGCTACGCTTGAGAAAACTACATTACCGAATGAGGATAATAAACCAGCGGCAAGTGCACTGTTGGTAATTGCACGCTCGATAAGTGGGCCAGACTCCCTGAGCGTAATTTAGCATGGAACAGAACCTGCACGGTTGGTAAGTATTCCAGAACCCGTGTTACTATACCTTTTGTACGTTATTTCCCTTACTTTGTCCGAGGGCAGTTCGTAAATTATTGACTAGAATTCGTTCAGACTGAGGAGTGTGAATAACAATGAAAGAATGTCTCCAAGAAACAGTTGCTCGCATGACGAATGACCTCGAAAAAGTGTGAGTACTAATGCGGAATGAAGTGTCCCTAAAACTGCACGTTCAATGTTGTTCGCAAAAAGAAAAGGATGGAGTCGAAGATGGGGAACAAAAGATTTTCAAATTATGCAAATCATGGACTAGTATTTCTCCTTTGTGGAATCAAAAGTGGGTGGAAAATACCACTAACGTACAACTTATGCGTAAGGTAAGCAACCCACGTAAACTAGCCTCCTGCATTAAGGAAGTTGTTAAGGTACTAACCGAGGCTGGCCTTACAATCGCTGCAAGTATATGAGACCAGGAATTTTTAAATATGGAGGCTATTAAATCTCTGTGCAGGCTGATACCGAGAAATTGAGAGAAGAGAAAGGAATCGAGAAATGTAAGTAATTATGAATGCAACATTAAGTTTTTAATACTTTATTTTGTGCATCCCTTCCTGCATATTATCGATAAACATTGCAAATATAATTTCTTTTTGTTTTTAGTGGGTGGATAGATAAACATAAATAGTGTGGATGGCGGGCTCATTAGGAAATTAGTAAATGATCATTTTCATGTCTCAACGATTTAAAAAAAATTATTTTCCGGGGAAGGATAAATTCTTAATTTAATTTTTAAAACATAAAAATCTATTTAAATGTTGTCATACATTTTAAATAATTAAATATAGTATTTTTTTTATTTACAGATTGGAAAATTCTTGTAGATGATGTGTCAGCCTGAAAAATCAATGTCTATTCCTCTTTTTTGTAAACATATGTTCTAGACTCAAAAGAGCAGCATATTTATATCAATAAAATTCAAGAAGATGTGAGTCAAACTAATTATGCAAGTATTCATCAAGAAAACATTTCACTTCGTTGATCTGCTTGCAAGGTCTGGAGGTAAGATATACTTTCTGTTTTCTATTACGTTATTATGTTGCACATAGAGCTCTTCATGCCATGTTGTTCTGACATCAGATTAGATACATGTACTTATATTTATTACTCTTTTCACAGCTGCGTTTAAAACCAGCATCGGTAATGAAAAATTCCAGCGGAGGATGTACACTGTACACACTGCCATGCCGCAGTAGTGAAAATTCAAAACGAATTCCATGAACCGAAAATACGTATCATAATTTATTTTCTACCAATTCTCATGGACAACTAAAAAGTGGGCAAATTTTTTTAACCGTCAAAGCTACGCAATAAAAACTGATGAATCGTGTTTACAAAATATGATGGGGACATTATAAGGTTTTAAATTACTATGGAGAAAATTGAAATTAAAACTTTTGATATCTAAAATCTAAATCAAGATCCGCTCGACATTTTTTACAAGTATTAAGAGCCACGGCTATAGGTTTTTATTAATAACGAATTTGACGTCGAAGCATTCGTCAGTGTTTAACTGCAAAGAAAATGGTGGAAATTTTGAATACGCGACTGCAGTACCTTGCTCAGTGAAACTGAAAATGTATCTGGGAAAAAAGACGATGAGCAGGATTATGAACAAGCATGCCAGAAAGATGAGATTGAAGGTAATGAATCTAATTATGAAATACCAGAAAAAGTTCACATTTATAGTCACAAAGATGATATTATCAAATTATTGCAAAGGAAATTACCTTCAATAAAATATTGTTCTCATTGCTTGGACGCGTTATAAAGAAACTCATTGATTAGAGTGAAGGTAATGTATCAAAGACATTCATTTGCTGGCCAAACGTATTTTAGGTAATTTTTTCTGTTGACGTTTTATACTCGAAATTTCCTTGAAAATGGACGCTTCCAAAAATATTAAATTTCACTCCTTTCATTGTAAAGAACATAAGAAGTCAGTTTACAAATTATTTACAGTTATTTGTTTCGAAAAGTATGCTGAATTTTCTCTAACCTTACTAGAATTTTTGCAGCACGAATCTTACTGATGCCAGAGTTACTAACGTTTCCAATTGAAAAAAATTCTAAAGGTGATGAAATCAGAAAAAATTTTAATGAAAATCGAAGCCCAAAATACGATATCAATTGGGAAAAAAATTAATTCACAGAGTTCAACACACATTTAATCAAAATAGCTGAGAGTACAATCAGTTCAAAGTAGTCCGATTCATGATAAAACTGGAAGAAATGGAATTTCCAATTAATTCCTCTTGCAACTATTTTTAGTATTTGATCGTTCTCTTCTGAACTGGGCTGTTTTATGTACTTATAGAAAAAATGTTCCTTAAATTTATTACTTTAACATATTTTACCTTGCAAATTTTATTTCATAAAATGTATAATTACAATTTATTGTCGTCAATAAAATGTCTTCGTTAATTATTTTTGATATTATTAATACAAAATTATTGAATTTATTCAGAACTTGAGGGAAAGCATGCATCAGATATTCGAGAAATACAAATTTCAATGATACCGGAATGTAAAAAGACAAGACAATGCATCAGGTATACTGCGAGTATAAAATTTATCGCAACATATAATCCTAAATTGTACTATACTTCGCGTCTCTTCCTCATGATTAGAATGTAGTACCCTCTATAATGTGAAAAATTGAAATTTCTGTCAATTAATACTGTCCACTAGACAAAAGTTTCTAGGTTTAATTTACGATTCGAAAAAGATGTCATTAGAACTTCCAGAAAAAAAAAACGAAACAAAGTAATAAGATATATTAAGAAAATTGAAAGTGTAAAAGAGTGTAAAATTAGGGAAAAACCCTCAACACGATAAGTGCCCGAACGGACCAGACTCATGGTGCAGTTGGCAGAAGGAATAGACCAACATTACTCGAAAACAGCTAAACCGATTAGTCTCAAATTTTAACATGAGCTTCTTAAATATATCCTCCAATGGGGGCTGCAGGACCTTGTAGCTGGTTTGGAGGCTTGACTTCGAGCTCCCCAGGTATTGACGTGCGGGAAGTGTATGAGCGTGTGTGTGGAGGACATCCCTATAAACGGGCTCTGTCCATGTATGGTAGGGAGATTCTATAAACGGATCTTTCCCTTGTGAGGGCA
>JAUESI010020120.1:0-13725 GCA_032275145.1 Synergus laeviventris | reverse complement strand
AAGCACAGCAATTCTCAAACTTGTGGTTACGCAACTTATTTATTCATTAGTTGGGGTGCTGACTTCAAGTGAAGTACGTTCATACTTGTAATATGTCCACAGTTTTTTCGAATCGACTTCAATTTGGCTTTCCAATTAAGGGCTCTTGAACATAATTGTCGGAATCCGAGACAGAATTAGGCAAAAATTACTACGGAATATCAATATTTTTTTTACGCCTGAATTTCGGGTTAATTATGGGTTGATTTTGGAAGGTAATAAAAATTTTTCGGCTGATTTTACCTGATTTTTGGGCTATTTTTGGTCTCCTGAAATACCGAAAAATCAAATTCGAAAAAACAACCCCTATCTTTGATAACCTACACCTCAATTTTTAAAAATAATTTTTTGACAAAAAAAACTATCTTGAAATTTCGAGCTCGTAAAATATGCAAAAATTAATTTTCTGAAATCAACCCCTATACAGAAAAACAAAATTTTAGGTGGCGGTGCTGAAGGCTCGAGCAGCTATAGTACCTAGTCCAGTAGAGTGGCCCAAAAATTTACATTTTGGATTTTTGAATGGCAATCTTTACAAAATTGTTCTTTACATGAGAAAAAAATATACGTATTTTTTCATGTAAAAAAAATCATTTTTACTACTCCCTAGAACCAATTTTTTGTCTTATGGACTTTAGCATGTAAAATGTGTAGGTTATGTGCTTTCTCGATTTTGGACTAGAAATTATAATTCAATTTATTTAAGCTTTTATATACTCATTACCTTATCAGTTAACATCAAATTAATTTAATTTTTATACCATAAAAAGTTTAAACAACAATTTTTGGCGTATCTAAAATAGCACAAAATCGTAATATTTGGAGACTCCTAGCGGGCCTTAAATACCCTTCTTTTACTTGAAACTTTCAAAAAATATATTTGAGAATATTAATAAACTGATTTATAGAAATAAAAATATAATAAATATTTAACTTACATATAAAAAACAAGAGTAAAAGTTGAGTAAAAATGAGAAATTTGATTTTGGAAGGCACCTTAAAGTTTTCCAGTGAAGAATTTATGACAGCCGAATTTTGACACTTGTTCGACGAAAAGAAAGGAATCCTAATTATTATAGTGTAAAGCCCGGGTGCTGCTGGAATACTATTACTATCTTCTGCCAGATGTCAGGGATTTAAGTAGAGTTGAAAATAACAAGTCATAACAAGAATACTATAAGGAATTTTTCCCCTAAAGTTTATAAAAAAAATTCCAAAAAACTGTAGATTTGAGCTCGAGTTGAAGACAAAAATCAAATTAAAATTTGACTTTTAAAAAAACATGTTTTTTTGAAATTTCTTAAAAATCCATAAAAGATACGATTTTCTTGCAAAGGAAAAAAAGATGCGGAGTTTAATTATCTACGATGAGAGTATCATGATAACATTCTTATTAGATATTAGCAATATAAAAATTAATTTGATTAAAATTAATATTAAAAATGTTTGTTTAGTGCTAAGAAAATGATATAAAAAATATTTTTGTGTGTAATTTCTATGAGTTTAAACAATTTAGAATTTAGAACTTCATTCTAATCTTGAAATCATATTTGGAAGCAAATTGGATTAGATTAGATTGGATTTAAAATTTTTTATGTTTTTATATACTGGAGGTGCTAGCGGAACGTTCCGTCAGCACCTCCACCTAAGAGTTCGTATTTTGAGAAAAATAAAAGAGCCGAAAAATTTTTATTACCGCCCAAAAGTAGCCCATAATTATCCCGAAATTCAGGAGTAAAAAAAATATTGATATTCCGTAGTAATTTTTGCCTAATTCTGTCTCGGATTCCGACAATTATCTAAGGGATGCGTTTTGGGGGTTTTAAAAATATATAACAATTATAAGATATTTTAGGGTTGTTCAAGAGCCCTTAATATAAGACCTTAATTGGAAAGCCAACTTAAAGTCGATTTGAAAAAACTGTGGACATATTACAAATATGAAGGTACGTCACTTGAAGTCAGCATCCCAACTAATGAATAAATAAGTTGCGTAACCACAAGTTTGAGAATTGCTATGCTTTTCAGCCCTTATGGAGCCCTTAATTTTGATTTGAAACCGGAAGTGACAGCAGTGTTGGTTTCCGAGATCTGAGTATGGCGGTGCCAGCTTCAGATGTGAAGCCAGAGCGCGCAGGGTATTTTTTAAAAAATAAAAATATTTTGAATTAGATAATTGCATAGATCGAAAGCCCTAAATGAGCCCTTAATTCCTATGGTATGCGGAGATGGATGAACGCAATAGTTTTGGAGTTACAGATATGGCGGTGCTGGCTTCATGTGAAGCCACCGCGCCAGGTATTTTTGAAAAAAATTGCAGAGCCAAAAATGTGGGCCTTATGGCCCTAAATAGCCCTAAATGGGCCTTACATTATAGCATAAGTCCCAACTCGATTTTAGAAAGTGGCGGTGCTAGCTTCCGAGACCTACAGGATAAGAAGATGTCAGTCAGAGCGACCTGACTGACATCCCCCTTTGGGAGGCTCGTTTTCACCACCTTTGCAACCCGTTATTTATTTTCAGACAGGATCGTCTTAAAAAAACACGATACGATATATCAGTGAGATAATAATTTTAATTAATGGTATTTCCATTAATTAGAATTGTTTTAATTATTTAACTTATTTAATTTATTTTTAATTAAATTAAAATCAGATTAATTTTTGCAAGTCAATCTGATCCACTACCAACTGGCGATCCTATAATCGTCTGTTGAACAAATGGTAAGAATACGGTAATTAAATATTTATACGAAAATTCGACAAATTAAAAGTGGCTTCCGAAACGCCGCTGAGTCCTACATTCATGTCCACGCTGCCTGTTGAGCAAAATCATTAAACATCGTAGTTTTTAAGCAACTGTTTCAATTGACATAAAATTTTAGAAAAAACTTATCTGGACTCTAATGAATCTTTTATCCGCTAGAAATTTTTTCTAGCTTAAAGCTACGTCGATAGACTTTGCGATTGAAAATATTCAAACGTTATTTGTAAAACTGTAGAAAAAAAAAACTATGAATTTTTTTTTATATAAATAAATATTAATTTTTATTCTACTAACAGTTTCATAGTAGTCTAATAAATTATCCCTTCAAATTTGAAGTCAAACCACTGGAAACTCTCGGCATGAGAACAAGTTGAAGCGAAAAAAACACTGAAAACCGTTGTTTCAGAAAAACCATGTTTTTTGAATTTATTTGAAAACTTCAAAAGTGATAACTTTTTTTAAGAGGAAAAAAAATGAGCAATAGAATTTTCTATAAGGATATATGTTTCAAAACCTAAAATTTGGTCCGGGGCCAACTAAAAGCTCCAAAATAATTGTATACCCCCTTATACGATTCAACGGTTCAATTATATTGCGGGTCGTTGTGAAGTTTCCATTCGCGGTAGATCAATTTCCGCAGGGGGCTTTTCTGCTGGTAGCCAATTTTTGGGATTTTCCGAAACAGGATCTTCTATTTCAAGGTCAGGATTTGGAGTGATTTACCATCTGTAGCAAGGTTTTCTTCGTCAGGATCTTCCGAATTATATTGTTTATTGTATTTTTGAAAAATTTTTATCTTTTTGCAAATTTTTGTCAAAAAAGTCTGAGACATCTGAAAACTAATCTTGTTATGGATTATAATCCAGTAAAATAATTCTGTTCAATTCAGGATCGGAGACCATTAATTTTTCTTCTCCTTCTTTATTTAGGGTATCATTTTTTTTCTTACGTTTTGTCTTTATTCTTGTTTTCCTTTTTATCATTGAATTATTTATAATAATTTCCATTGGCCTGCCTCTCTTTCTCTTATGCACTGTGGCTGGAAAGTCTGTAAATATGGATTGTGTATTCCTTGTATACTTACTTATCATTTATATTTTCATTTGCTTTCTTGGTTTGCCATCTATTTTGCATTGGATTGACTTTTGAGACATTCATTGGGGTATTTTTCTTCCTACATTTTGACAGTAGGGCTATTGAAGGTCCGGGCTCACCATCTGAGTGGCTAGAGTATTTTTGAGCTTAGCATTTTTCTTGATACTTTATGTGTTCTCTTTTTGATTCCTAGTCTTTGTAGGAAAAAATCTTGAGGTAATTATTAAATTATAATTATATAATTAAATATAATATAAATAGTATAATTAAATCCTTCTTATTTTCTCCTTTAGGATAGCGCGATAAGGCATCGGCATTTACATTGATTGTACCGGCATTATAAACAATATCAAATTGGTATTCTGCTGACTTTAGTCAACAACGTGTTACTCGTGAACACGTGTCTTTTGTATTTTGAAACAAAATTAATGGGTTAGGATCAGTTCGTAGTGTAAATTTTCTTCTGTACAAATAATTTCGAAAATGTTATACTGAGTCTACAATGTCTAATGCTTCTTTGTCATACGTATCGTACTTTTTTTCGCAATCATTTAATGTACGTATAAGCTATTGGTTTATCTTGTCCTATTTTACCTTATGAGAAGATGCAAACGATGCATATCCTGAGGCATCAGTAGTGAGTATAAAGGGTTTAGTGAAATCAGGTCGTCGGAGAAGAGGATAATCGCATAATTTTTGTTTAAGTGTTTCGAACGCAAATTGTTGCTTATCGGTCAAGACAAAAGGGGTATCCCTTTTTAATAATCCGGTTAAAGGTGGTGTTATTTTGGAAAATCCATCGATAAATCTTCGATACTACCCTGCTAGTTCTAAACACTGTTTTATATTTTTCTCATTTTTGAGGATTGGAAATTCGCTAACTACCTTTATTTTCTTCGGGTCTGGTGGAACACCGTCACTATCTATTATTTCTCCTAAATTAGAAACTTCGTGTTTGAGGAATTCGCATTTGTCGGCTTGTAAGACACAATTTTTAAAGAAAACAAGGGGAGAGAATCCCCAAGGTGAAATAAAAGTAAAGAAAATGTAATGATGAAGAGTCATGTATTTTCGATTAAGGAAAATGTGGACTCTACTAAAACATTTGGTCCCATCCTGCGAACTTAGTAATGCCTATTAGGAGAAACCCAGAAAACTCACTGAAAATGTTTAAAGCAAGAGATAAAACAATACGGAGACAGAGCTTGATATCCTGTTAAGTGCTAATCCTATTTGCTCCTCTTCTTCGAAGATGCTGGGTGCTTCCTCACTTTCAGAAGTCTCGGGTCGAGCGATGCATCGAATCTCTCGGAAGTCTGAGTGATCAGACTCTTCACGAGTTTAGAGACCTTTGGACATTACACCGAGCGAGTTTTGTGTCAAATAACCTTACATACGTATTCGGTTAAGTCCTCGAAACCGTTGATGCCTCTGTTCGACGATAGTGGAGATAACGACAGCTGCCTTGCCGAGGGGGGTGGTTGTGAGGTTCCAGAGACGTCGTTTCCGATAGAAGGTTGTGATAATTACACATGAATGAGTACTGATGCTGCGGACACAGAGTCGAATGAGGAACTAAAGTTTGTGGTAATGCACTAGGATCCTACATGAACGTTTCCATCGTCTAGAGTTAACACAATCCTTTGATGGTTCCGGAAGTCTAACAACGTGGAGCAATTCAATTTTTCTCTACATGTTAGCTTCATTTGGTTTAATTGTATCTTACTTTTCCACACAAATCGTTAATTTTGTTATATAGCAATACTGTGACTATTATATAGTACTAATGAGTTATATTCAAATATTTCTTACTACTAGAAGATTAATTCATTTTTTACAATTGAAAAATCTTGATTCTATGTTCTTCTGTAACCTCCGAAACACAGAACCAGTTAGTAATACGAAAATGTCAGGTGTTCACGAAACAAAGGTCGGCACTTTCAAACTGTCATAGAAAGACAGGTAATAGGGATAGGGACCTTTAGACTGCAGATTCTGAAACCTTGATTCATCCTTGTTACAAAAACCATCTATTCCAATTTTCGAAATCAAAAATTTTTTTTTTTTTATTTTGGCCAGCTTTTCGGGACTTGGTCCCTGTTTGGAATTTCGCACTAATCTATACCTTCGAGGTATACGGGCCGATTCCCCCTGTTCCCCTCGCTTGAGGAGCTGTGGGACACCTGATGTCTCGCTGGACGCTCTATTCTTACAGTGCGAGACAGTCGCTTATTGTTTTCATGTGGGATATTTATAAATGTAAGCTAGACTCTGTTGTAAATAAACTCAGTTCTTATTACAGTTCAATTTTATACTTTGAAATCAGTTTTTTTTCTCGTGTTCACCTAATCACTTGTTTAATTATCTATTTTTCTACTCAAATCCGAAACAGTTCCACTGACAGGGCACTTCAGCAATCAGCAAGACTTCAAGATGTCGCTTTGAAAATGAAAAATAAAAAAAATTTTTTAAGAAGACCTGATACCAACGAGGTAAGTCCCTCCATATTTCTTTCTCCTATTTCCTTCTTCTTCTGTTTTCGTCTCTCGTTGGAAGGGACTTTTGTATCCGATCGTTGGCGTACCGTGTGGCTCTTTTACAGTCGCTGGATGAAGGAATTCAGAAAAGTGTTCGTGCGTGAGCCGCGCCATATTTATTTCACTTCTTAATGAGATCCAGCGCACAGGCACGATCTCTGAGTAAAACGACCTTATAGTTGAAGCCGCGCGTATTAAAATAGGCGAAAAAATGACGCTCCGTCGCGTTTGAATGTTCTTGGTCATGGGGCGAAAATTAAAGAAGGAAGAGCCCCTAAGAGGACGTCAGCCGTCCCTGTCTTTCTCGCCCTATCGCGTCGACTGTCGTTCTTTCCCGACAACCGTGTGCCGCGAAAAGAAACACACAGCGAGACCCCTTTAAAATGTTCCGCTATGCACAATTTATCAAGGACTGCGAATGGCTGGGGATTATTTTTCTACTCGCTTTATTTTCTTAAAAAGGAAAGAAAAAAAATATAAAGTTTAAAAAATGAATAAGAAGAAAGATCCCACACGGAGATTTGGATGTCTGCGGATAACTTTGTTTACCCGGTGGGAAATGGATGACTGATACAACATCGAAAGCAGATTGTTATTCTCAGTCGAATAATCCTTGACATTTTCATCAATTTTTCGTTTTTGTGCCATAATCGACGACATATTAACCTTCTTTTTATAACCGCACGTCGATGTTTTGTAACTATAAAAAGTTGTGTTACATTTCTTCGAAAAGTAATGTGAGATCTCAAAAGGAGTCTCGTACCGATTTCCATAATGTATAATAAAGCACCACGATCTCATTTTTTAATTTTAATATTATAATAATATAATTTTAATAATTTCATAATTTAGATTTTCTAATTTTCTATTTTTTCAAGATCTTCTTCATTTTAGTCATCCTCATCATACGATTCATTGTATGATATGTACAGCACACTGTAATATCTCTGCAACTCGACGTTATTATATTAATTGCTTAAATAGTTTTCTTCCTTTCTAGTGTGACTCTAGTGTGGAAAAATAGTCGGGATCTTATCGGTCATCTTAACACAGCCCAGCCAAACTAAGGTCCTGCTGTGGACCTATCCAGCTTCCCCTAAGTTTATAATCAATTATAAAAATAAATTATAATTAGGTAATTTTTAAAATTATTATATTATTTTTCGTCTTCGACGTGATCTTGCTGATCCGCCCTATGTTAGCTTTCTATACCACAAAAGGTTCAACATATATCGAAACCAATTTAGGTTTTCTCGTCTGGGGAAAAATGAAGGATACTTACTGTACAGGTAATAATTATTGGAACATTTACCGAAAACTCATAATTTAAATTAGTGCTTGCATAAAAGTATGGCTAAAAACTATCTTAGCAATTTCTGAAAATAAAAATTATTATTTATATGTCTCCCAATAATGTACTACACTTGAAAAAATGTATGTTTGTTTAATTATATAAGTCTCAATTCTTAGTGATATTTTTGAGGATGTAAATGTTTCAATGTCTTCGCTTGTTTTAGTAATATTTCTGTTTTATAACTTTCTTCCTATTCTAAGTATTATATTTGTTGGGTTTTTCCTATCTTTTTTTTTTTTGTCTTGGTTTTCCCTATTCCATTAAAAAACATCTGCAACATTCAGAAATGTTAGTATTATGGTAATAATAATAAATCTTGGTCCTCATTCAATAAGAGTAATACATTTTCTGGCAGTTACTAAATGGTCTTCAGATGCGTTTGCTGAGCATGTGTCCATCCTAAGTCTTTTACAACCTTGTCAAAGCATGTTTCCGTGCTCTCCGACCCTTAAGGTCTACCTAGAATAAAAAACCTGGTTGTCAATAGTCATAGCGACGCTTCTTACGGCAGTTGATATCTTGTCTTCCTTCGAGAGAGTCGCTTAATCTTTAACCGTTTTCGAGTACATCAGCAAGAATTATAGTAAAGTTCTTCACTTAGTGTCAAGGCTCTATTAAAGAGTTTTCTGGAACCTTTGAAGCTCCTAGTCAACCCGCTAGCTTCAACTTTTTCAACGAGGCTCTATTTGCAATAGAGCTTGCTTCATTTTAATTCAGATCTCACTTGGTAGCATCAGTTAACCCGCTAGCTTCCAAGTGATTCGTGATTGTGAGTAATAGTGAAAAACCGCTGTTCTAAATTTCTGTAACTTGTCAATATTAGACTTGAACTTTTGAAAATTTACAAGTGATAAATAAACTCAATTCCCTTCAAAATATATTGTTGATCCTGAACACTAACACCATGCTCCCTCTTTTAACAATCTTATTAGTTTAAAAAACCTTTTTTTTAAATAAAACTTTTATCAAATCAACCACTTGGGAATACCAGACAAATAGATATTAAAACATATCCATATTATATGTTGAAATGATTCTTGTTGAATCAGATAGGATACGGTAACATTGGAAAACAAATAGGAAGAATAGAGTTTTTCAATGCTCACAAATAAAAGGTGAATTTACAATTTGGAAACAGCAAAATCCGCGAAGAAATCAGTTTTATTCGACAATAATCCTACATTTTTAACTTCTTAGGTATTCGAGACTTTAAGGTTGTATGTAAAAAAGTCAATCTCTGGTAGAATTTAAAAGAAAAACAGTAATATTTAAATCAACCCCATGCATCGGCCGTGTATGTGTATGTAGTAGTAGTTCTTTAACGATCCGGAGGGGTAATGGAAATGAACAAATCCAACAGGTGGCGCTACAATCAGGTAGGCAGACTTTTCATTGAAATGCACAAGAAAAATAAGAAAAATCATTAAAAACCTGATGTTGCTTTCAAATATAAATGAAGAAAATATATATTATGCAAAAATATGAGCAACTTCATCTAATAATTCTAAGAAGTCGTGAAATCATGTGTTTTAATGCAGCCACGTAATGCGACGTGTACAATTCACAAACATTTACTATAATTTATATTCTGTATAATAAGTGCATACGCACACTCTACATATTGTATATATGGCGTTAGCTACTCTTTCCCTCTTTCTCCAAACCTATCTGTCCTCTCTCAATCGTTAACCAGCCTCTCCCTCCATCTCTAAATCTATTTTTTCTCTCTTTTTCGACCAATTGATAGGAAAAATAATTGTGCAATATGGTACTTATATTTTTTTTCCGCAAGATCAAATGGGGCTTTTCTTTTTTCCGTATCTTGCATTTGTAAACAATTTGTTAAAATAAAAATTCTTTAAATACTATCCAAGTTCAACTTTTTCATCAATATGTACGGTTGAATTTAAAAAAAAATTTTATCAAATGAAAAAGGTCGTACTTATATGGTTATATCTCAAAAATTAATTTTCAACTACAAATTCTCAAATAATAAAAATTTAAAGCTGATATGAGGAAAATAAAGATTCTTTGTGTCAGGACGAATCATATTGATCTATAGATTAATGTATTGAATTTATAGAGAGGTCAGCTATAGCTTGACAGTATTCAAGGGTCCAACAATTTTTCGGAGTGAGGAAAATTTGTTTGCTGTGAGTAGGCGTGCTAAAGGTCTGCTTCAATATTTTTCCGCCAGGATCGATAGTTTCTTGACTGAAAATTACTGCTTGAAGACATATGGTTGTTACCGTTTTTTTGCATATTTAATTAAATGCAATCTTTATTCTAATTATAGAAATTTGTTCGTAAAGAATGAATCTACTCTGCTGGTTTTAAAAATTTTTGAAATATGCATTACAATTCGAGAAATTTATCTTTAAAAATAGGGTAACTTTGAGCATTCATATTTTTAATATAAACAATATTTTTCCAAATTTGAAAAACTAGAAGAGTAGATTATTTTTTTATGAATCCAAGCATACCAAATATGTCAGAATTTTACAATAAACTTTGGGAGAAAAACAGTAACGACGAAATGAAGTTACTGCTTGAAGACATATAGTTGTTACCCTTTTTTTTCATATTTAATTAAATGCAATCTTTATTCGAAATATAGTAACTTGTGTGCAAAGAATCAATCTATGGTTATTATTTTTAACATTTTTGAAATATGCATCAAAATTTGAGTAATTTGACTTTAAAAGTAAGATAACTTTGCGCACTTATATTTTTTTTGTAAAATAAAAAATTTTTAATTTAAAAACAGCAAGACAGATTATTCTTTTGTGAATATAAGCATACCAAATATGTCATATTTTATAATCAACTTTCTGAGTGAGAATCGAGTAGCTTAATGCTTCTAAAAGGTCCGGTACACAGCCCTTTTGAGTCTAGACTGGTATCTCACGCCTCGGTTACTAGTTAGCCCTAGCACTGAGTACTCCTTTAGGTTTGTGGCCTAGATTTGTGCCGAGTTCCCGATATCTCGTGAGTTCAAACGTTCGCCTACAGCGCAATGCAGAAGGATTATCCAACCCAGAGTCCAATCGAACAGTCAAATAAGAGACGAAGCCCTCCTTATTTATCGATAATAAATGTTTTATTAAACTTTCACCCAATTCAATCACTTCACCCGAATCTCTCGTTTCCCTCTATGCTTTCCTTGGTTAACACACCCGTTACAGTGTAGTTTTCGCTACTATTCAGAGGCAATGACCACTCTATGCGTCAATTAATAAAAAGTTATTTAGTTCCACATTTGGAAAATATATTTCTTCCAACCATGTTTTAAAGTGATTTCAAAGGAATGAAGTATAAATTTAATTCAAGGAATCACTTTCTGAATTAGAATATTGCTGACACTGACTGAACAAGACACTGAACTTGTTTTACTTCTTCGACGGCCAAAGTTTTTCCTGAATGAATTTCCAGCTGAAAGCCATGGGGATCAGAATTATAAACATTTTGTAATCGAAATTGTCCTATCTCTTGTTTACTATTAGTAAAAAAATCTTCGGCTTTCTTGCGAAACTATTTGATTATTTTCTGAAGATTTTCGAGTGACAAAATTAACCTTTTGGATATTATTATGTTTGCATGCTTAAAACGTGGTAAGAACTGTTTTAAAAAGGAAAAAAGGCAGGTATTTCTTCAAATTTCCTGTTATTCATTAAGTGGTAACAGGAACAGTGTAAAGGTACAGTGATTACATCGCGATATAAGGATTTTTTTGTAGACTCAACTCTTAAATTTAGTACATATACATTGTACATGCAAGTACATGAAAATTTATCAACAAATTTGTAAAATCTCAAAACTCACACATCTTCGTCAATTTTTATTAAATTTTATTCAAGAAAATCTCATTCAACATGGAACTAAGTTTCCTTAAAAAAATTGTGTTAAAAAAAATCTCAAAGATGAAATACTACCGTGAAAACATCGTCTTAATTAAAAAAAATGAAAAAATAATCGCAAATACTTTCAACTGCAGTCTCGTCAGTTTTAATTTCAACAAAATGAGCAATGCACTATCGGAAAGGTCTGTTCTCCCCTTGTCGCATCAACGTGAATATTGCAGAATTATTAATTAATTTTATCTATCCATTTATCGACTGACTTGTTAGTTTACCTACAAAGTCTTCGGGTTACCAGCATGCTTTTACGTTTCCGCACATTGGCACACAGCTTGTGAAGTGGGGGCCAGCAGCATGTGCAGTAGGGAAATCTGTATATTTAACCCGTTTTAAATTCTATTCTATTGTCACATCAACGTGACTATTGCATAATTATTAATTTTGTACATGCATTTACCAACTAACTTGGTAGTTCAAATTAATCGCCGGTTTATTACCCTAAGTCGGTAATGCAGTTTTCTCAAGCTTGGTTGTTACTTACCATACCGACTGACTGGCCTGTTAGTTGACCTATGGATGTTCTAGCTCTCTTTTTTTTACTTTCCCGCGATTTTTAAGTTCCCGCGTATTTCATACATGCTTTTCTTTTTTATTTACAATCCCGCGTATGCGTGCGCAACTTCTGAAGTGGGGGTAACAGTGTGTGTAGTGGGAGTGTGTGACATATAAGGCAGCGTGAAACGGTAGAGAAACAGCTGTGTGGAAGAAACCGTCAGCAGCAGTCATACTAGCAGCAGAGACAACAACCTCCTCGATTTGTAAGTAAACCTCATCTCACTTTACTACCCTTCCTCGCCTACTGGATTTACTAGTAGGCCTCCCAATTTACCACCCACCAGCCTACTGGAATTGCTAGTAAGCGGTATCCTTCCTCGCCTGCTGGATTTTCTAGTAAGCATCCTACTTTACCACCCAGCTGCCTACTGGATTTGCTAGTAAGCCTCCCACTTTACCACCTCATAGCTGCTTACTGGATTTTTCTAGTAAGCCTCTCACTTATCCCCCACTACCCATTCTCTAACCTCTAACTATTGGATTTTTATAGGCAACTGCAGCATAGCAACCCGAAAGCAGAGAAAACTCCATCAGTCATCATGTCTACCAAACGCGACATTTCTGAGGAGCAGGACAACAAAGATAGGCAGCCATTGAAACGTAGTCAGAATACAGATATTCTTAACGAATGTGAAGTGCTCATTCCACTAATTGAAGCGGCTTTAGCAGCTCTACCCGATTTACAAGAGGGCAGTGTGAAAGATAAATACATTCAGAGATGGGTAAACCAATGTAATGTGAATCTAGATACACTACATAATCTTTTAAGAACATTATATTGGACCTCTGAAAAGCAGAGATGTATTAATATTATTCATCAAATTATGAGTCTCTCCGCATTATTTGAAGTATACTTAAAATGAGGTGGTAGAATAGAGACGCCTGATGGTGCTGTGAATTATGATATAAGTGATCGTGTACGTTGGGCTGAATGTGCGAATGCGTTTCAACGAAGACTTCGAACGAGTGTTATCCTAAACCTTATACATATAGATATAAGTTTTTTTCTCGATGATGCTTTAATTTTATTTTTAAAACGTATTCGAGATATATTAAATAAGTATGGAGTAATAAAAGTTCATGCTGTGCTCAGTGCAAAATTTAGAAAAGTATTGAATAAAGCAGAGCAAATAAATCTTATATCATTCTATTCTAAAACCAGTGAAATATTTCCTACTACTATATTAGACGAATCGATTGGTTCAATGTATATGTAAGACAACCAATCCTACGCAAAATTGAAGAATTTCAAGAAACCGATTCTGATTGGACATTACACTCAATTATAAAATTGGAAATTAATGTAACTAAACATAATCCCATGCGAGGGAGTTTATATATCGATTTACCGTTAGAAATAAAAATGAAAAAAGCATGTGTAGATTTACAGAACAATGATGATGAGTGTTTTAAATGGGCTATCTTGTCAGCCTTATATCCTGCTAGAGAGCATTCCTACCGT
>JAUESI010020119.1:0-13746 GCA_032275145.1 Synergus laeviventris | reverse complement strand
ATCTATCTTCTGCTTAGGCAGGGAAAACTAATTCACAGCCTAAGCAGTAGGCAGACTCACGCGTCCCAAAGAGGAGGTAATTAATCATTATGACATTGTCTAATTTTCCGAGATAATTCAGATAATTGTCGTCATCATCATCATCATGTCCACCAATGAAAATTATATATCACGGGAACCTTGGTTCCACCAATCCCGTTGTACCGAGTTCCTAGAACTGCAATCTATGATAAGGAGGACGAGGGCAACGCATTTCGGATCCATGAAATGCTACCCTTCAAAGATATTATTTAGAAAAATTTTTTACGAATCTAAAGGCCTGAGCACAATTGTGAACTGAACCTATAACCTGGACCCGAACATGGTTCTGTCCTTTTCTATCATATTGCCCTATCTCTCTTACGATCACATGACAAGAGAGATGGAGCAATATGGTAGAAGAGGACAGGACTATCTTCGGTTCTAGGTTACGGGTTCAGTTCACGATTGTGCTTAGGCCTTAACCAATTAAATTTCTGCCATTTCCGCCAATTTACTTTCTTTCTAATATTTCCTTTAACAGAGGTTTTTTTAATTTCGTAACTTCTGGTGATTTTGTCATCAATTGATATTATACCTAACAGGGAGAAGTATAAGGAATTGTAGGAATAGGATGATGGATGATTATAGATGGTCCAACTATAGCTTTGTGCTACTGGGTGATGTCTTGGAGGCTATCTTGGTTTCCTTTCGGCGTTTCGTCTCGGGTCTGCTACTGGACTCGTCAGTTAAGCGATTTGGATAGACCATCTATATCTTTACTCTCAGCGGCAAGTATTACCGCTAAGCTACGACGTGATGGTGATAATGATGGTAGGAATATTTCGATGGTGCGATAAGTCGAAGACACTGAGTAAAACTTGGATGCGACGACAGAAACGCATCCGAGTTCACAGCATCATTCAAATCGATCCTTCGAAATGCCGGGAGAAAGGAAAGAATTTTTGATTTTTTAGAATGTTGATGCGTGTTCGTTTTATCCTCCGCTGTACTCGTAACTCTGTAAGTAAGAGCAATGGGGGCGGAGAGCTGTGCTCGGCCATGTAGCCAGAGTTTTTGGCGCACTTGTTGTACGGGTGTGTGTCACCAGAGAGTCATGCACTTGTGCGTTTTGTTTGTGTGTCTATACCAGTTTGATCCGTTAATTGAACCTACCTGGATGAAGAATTTGTAGTAATAGCGGAGCAGCGTCGGGGGTCACCAATGTAGGAATAGGATGATTGGATGGTCCTACTATAGCTTTGTGCTATTAAGTGATGGTTTGGACTTTGGAGGCTATCTTGGTTTCCTTTTGGCGTTTCGTCCCGGGTCTGCCACTGGACTCGTCAGTAAGGCAATGTGGACAGGCCCTGCCTTAGACGAGCACTAAGGAGAGAGTTTATACTCGGTGATTCGGCATTCGGCAAGTATCGGGAATCGAACTCGAGTCGTGTATATTCTCAGCATTCTTAGCGGCGAGTATTACCCCTGAGTTATGACGTGATTGTGGTAATGATGTTAAGGAGAACGTAGCCACTGCGACTGGCTAGTCGGGCTAGTCCCTACAGAATGATTTACACGTCGTCAGGTTGACTTTTCCATGGACGTAAAGAACTAACGGGATAGAGCATAAACTATAAAGTCCTATCTTCGGCGAGGGGGTTGACTCGGTATATCAGGAGGGACGAGGTTACTCCCACTCCTTTAGTAGGCGGATCGGGATTAGCTAGTTGTACGCACATGAGCGACATGAGCCGCGCGTATAAATGGGTTGATAAGATATATGAATATTTCCGCTTTCAATGCTATTATTATATCGATGCGTTATATTCCGTCCAGCAGAGGCGTTGATTGAACATAGTTGTCGGATTGCTCTACTTCTTGATTGCAGGAATTCATGCGAATTATTCCGAAAACCGACCATTATTCAAGTCGGGTTCCCCAGCCTTCGATACCTCTCCTTATACTTCTCTCTGATACCCAACTAAAACTTTGGCGCAATAAATACCTACCCTCCATACTTAGTAGCGCAGCATGTCATGTTAGTAGCATCATAAAAATTTCAGGAAGTGATTCACAGCAACTTCAGACCATGCCCGTAAAAGCTTATAGATCGGGGTTTGCGTGTATATTGTAAGAGAAATACTTAGAGCTTTCAAAAAATATAAATTTCCCACCCCCCATCCTGACCAAATTCTCGTGCAGACCGCTCCGAAATTGATATCTATACGGAGGTAAAATGACAGTGGGATCTCGTACTATATGCTTCGTAGCCAATCAAAAGCCACTGCTTGTTATGAAATACATTTTTCACACTATGCACCCATCGCCCTCGCACAAATTTTTTAATTTGATTCAATTCCTTTTTTGTTTATTCTTCCAGAATTAAGTTCACAGGTTATTGAACCACCTCGCTATGAAAATCGAGGTCCTTTTTACGTCATAGAAGATAATAACGTTCGGTTAATTGGAAATAGTATTGGAGCTGAGCCAGTAATAGTAGGTGGCTTTTTTCTGGGAATACTGCAAAATGGTATATTTCTACAAGTAGATTCTAATGACAGAAATTCTCTACTACGCATATCCGATCGCCGGTTTGTTACTGTGAGACCAGAAGTAAGACAAAATCTTGTATGTCGTTATGCTTCAGTAGTGGATGTGAACAATAATATATTACGTGGAGGTCATGGCAGTATTGGCCAATCATCTCGGCGAGGACCGCGAGGACCAAGAAATACAGCCGTGCCTTGCAAGAAAGTAATATCTGCAGAAAGAGCGAATCGAAATTATTGACGAAATATGTTTGAATGAGTATTTGTTTAAAAAACCGTTAGAACCAGGATTGAAACTATACAAAAAGCCATTTAGAACCTGTATAAGACCATACCCTTTCAAGTGCTTCTTAGAACCTGTTTGTACCGAAGTAGAACACCATTAATTATCGGACAATTTCTTGATGTACTCAGAATCCTTTGGAACACCTCTTAGGACAGAATAAGACCCGAGGCTGGACCGATTTGCAAAAATCTAATCTAATCTCTACATCCCGATAGAACCCTATGTCCGATTGGCGCACAATCGCTTTATCCATATAGGAAGTATTTGGCTGAATGGAATACAGTAACTGAATAACGTATAGAAGTCGTAGTAATTAGGTACGTTTGCTCCAGCATATACAATTTTTCCGACATACATATAATGTTTAGACATTGTCCAGGAACCTAATGTAGTAATTTAATATTATTTATGATGCAAAATATGTTCAAAAATTGATAACTATATTCAGGTTAAAAGTAAAGAGTGTAAAATTATTGTCTTATAATGAGAATAAAAATCTTTAATTGATGAACAACCAGTATTATTTTTCTTGATAAGATATATATATATTCATTAATATACATCTTTCCCCGGAAAAATGAAATGATTGAACGACTGCTTTTGTGAATTGTATTTCCCTGCTTAAAATGTCGGATATGAATCGGATAATAATCGGAGAGAAGAGAGTTTCTATCGGGTCTTATCCGAAATGTATACAACTTTTGTCCCCGACTTATATCCGACTCCTAACTGGATTCTATCTGGTTTCATATAATATTTGTATCCGATTCCTATCCAATTTATATCTAGGTCTACAAGATACTTCTATCTGATTCCTATACGGCTCCTACCCGAATTCTATCTGTCTTCATATAATGTTTGTATCCGATTTCTATCCGATTTTTATCTAAGTCTATTTGTTTCATAATGCGGATTCAACTGTCGTATTTCTGAATTGGAATGATGTGTTTCAATTGGTCTCCAAAATTTAGATGGTTTTATCCGAAAAATCCGATTGAACACAAACGCAGATTCTGTAAAACGAAATGAACACAACCAAAGTATCCCTAACACAACTAAGTATGTTTCTATATAACGATGTACAAATATTATTCCAGTCTTATAACAGTCTGCAAATTCGAAGAATGATATGAAAACTTCATACATGTTTTATGTTCACAACCTTGAATTATAGAAGAAACTTAAAAAAATTACCTTTGTCATCTTGTTACATTTGATAACGTCATAAGTCTTTTTACTCCATTTTTCGCAAATGCCATTTGTTTAAAACAATTTATTATGAAAAAAGGAATAATTTTTCCATTCATCGCTGAATATGCAAAGAGTAGATAATCGTTACCTTTACCTGGAAATTTCATTGTCTTATAAGAAATCTTTTACAAAATAAAAGATTTTAAAAAATCCTCAATTTTTTCTACTCTAGATATGTATTTAAAAACTGTAACTTGAAAATTGTTCATATCATGTAGGAATAAAAAAATAAGTATTCTTTTTTATATGTCTGAAAAATTAAAAAAAAAAATTCGAGGCAGTTGTATTTTCAAGTTGTAAATATGATATGGAATGACCGATATAAAACGAGCTATAGACGTCACGTAAAAAATTACCATTGACAGCTTTTTCAATTTGTTAACGCCATTTTTTCCCCCTATTTTTCCATTTTTCTTTAAATTTTTAAAAATTAAAGAATATAACTGAGATAATTTATATGTATTAAGAGCTTGCACGAAAACATACATTCCTTTTATCATTTCACAATTTATATGGACTAATAAATGAAATATTTACACTTTACCTTGAAACAACAGATAAGTAATACTGAAGAACATTGTCGCATTTTACCATTTTTATAAATAAGAAATTTTTTCTTGTGCAAAGAGATGCAGCAGATTTGACATGACAGTGACTCTAGAAAAGTAATCTGCAACTTAAAGTATAATATTATTGATCGTATACATATATCTATGTATAATATCTTAAAAACGACATGTGCAATATTAAGGTTTGCTAAGTAATTAGTATTTTATGAAGAAGTTAGTAATAAGCTTTTAAAGATTGCGATTTTGAAGTACGTCTCGGTTTGATTAGACAAATTTATTCACACTATATGGTAATATTGTTATCGAGTTATGGATGAGAATGGAAAATATTAAGTATTTAAAATTATATGGAAGGGGAATTGTTTTAAAATAATTAAAAGTAGGTGTATTTTTTTTCGGGTTTAATAGTAAAATTTATTATTATTTAAGTTAAGATGACAAAGGAGATATAATCAGGTGACGCTAAATGCTAAGTTGGAAGGGGGAATGTATTGGATAGTTACGTAGCGTCTCTAAATGCGTTGATGCTAGGCTGTATGTTTTTATGGTTGAAATTATGAAATTATATATGGAACATGTTATCTGCTTCATTAGTTTGATGATGTCATAATATCATTTTTACTGCAAGAGAGAAAGATTTGATAGCAAAAATGTATCTTTTAAGCATACGCATGTTATACAATGAATATAATACAAGTTTACACGAATTAATTGACGTTTTCTATTACATTGTTCCAGATGTTTCTTAAGAATCAGGTGAAATTAATGTTGGACAATTACCCACGTTTAATCACTATATTATGTTTAAAATTTTAATTTAAGGCCATAAACTAAAGGAACTTAAAGATCATTAACTCTTTACTCTCTCAATCTGAATTAGTAAGAATTTGACGATTTGAATTAGTAGCCTTATTATTGTCTACTGAATTGGTAATTTCATTACTCCACAAATTGTGTTTTGAATACACTGAAAAACTCTATGGTTGTGACAACCACAACACTCATTTGTGACTGCCACAACCACAAATGAGTAGTTGCACCATATTTTACTATTCCTGTGGTTGCCACAACCATAGAGTTTTGTCAGTGCATCAATCATTTTTAATCTTCTGCATAAATTACTATGTTATTTTTTATCATATTGTGGGGCCCTACTGGCGCTCAAACTACAAGCCCGTTGTGCCATTCCCTTACACCTAGACGCCAGCTAACCCTCCACTCCAATCCTCCTTCAGAAGTCTAGAATGTCGAGAGCCGATCCTCTAGTTCCAGCATAGCTACCCATATTGTAAGGAAGAGATTTAAAAATTTAATGTTAAGATTGTGGTAATACATGTCACTAATATCACATTCATGCACCATACACATTTCAATCATGGTTATAGTTTATATCTCTGAGATTACGTATAGTGTGTACAAGAAACATTCCATACTCATCGAAGATATCTTCTAACACATCATTTTCATCGACTTGTGACACAGGGCATCAGCTTGGTGAAACAGCACTATTTTCTTTTACATATGAGGCTGTTTGTTCTGGATTCCTACACTCAATCGATTCAATAATGTCATTTAATATTTGCTACCTTTCTCAAGGTAGTCGTTGAACAAAATACCATGCGCGTCCGAAAGTACAGATATCATAAACTTCCAAGCAGACATTTGATTTCGGTCGCTTTGGACGAGATTCACCGTCTGCTGTCCACTCAGCTGACGATCTTTTTGATTCAGCTGAGTAATAGTGGAGTCATATTTCATCCATTGTCCCATACCGACGCAAGAAACCCTCTTTATTTCGCTTGAACAGCTCCAAACAGCGCTCTGAATCGTCGACGTGTTGTTGTTTTCGGTCCAGTGTGAGGAATGTGAAAAAACGCGGCACCCACAGTTCGAAACAACTTACGCATGTCCAAATTTTCGTGTAAAATTGTAAACACACTACCTTCTGCTATCTTTAGGATGTTAGCTATCTTATGCAATTTTACTTTTCGGTTTTTCAAAACTATTTAGTGCACTTTCTTTATGTTTACCGAAACAACAACCGATTTTGGGGGACCAGAGCGTTCAGCATTATCAGTTTTTGTGCGACAACGTTTCAATTCAGCATACCAGTCAATAATAGTTGACTTCCCTGATGCAGAATCTCCATATTGCTGAGCAAGCCACTGAATAGCTTCAACAGTATTTTTTCACATCAAAAAACAATGTTTGATCAACAAACGAAATTCTTTTTTATCCATTTAATCTCCTTATTTCTATGCCAGCCTATCTCTCGTCAATTTCCTTGTCACTAACCTATCTATTTCAATTCCCTCTTTCCTGTATATCTTATCCTATCTCTTGTCTGCTACTTCTACCTACTTCATATTTCCTTGCGCTAATATAGTTTCAATCCTTTATTTTTTAATCCGCTCTTCTCTATCTCATAGATGTACAGGGCGGGTTTACCCTCAATGCCGCCCTGCTGAAAAAGAGTTCAGCTGAGACAGAGAAGAAGGCATTCCTGCATAAGGAACCTTGGATCCAACCTCAGTAAATAAAGGTTTTTTCTCTCTCTTTTTAGAAATAACAATTAAACGCAAATATAAATTAGGAAACAATTCTTGTAATAACGAGAATCAGATTTCAGTTCATATTGCAGGATATATATTAAAACACATATTTAGTTCAGTCTCAGATGTATTTATTCAAAGATAGATCAAATATTGAGACACTTGGTACCAACTAAATGTTTATTTTCGGATCAAAAATAATATAGTGTGTTGGATTTCTGGTTCTTCTCGTGATCTTGATCAAGCAGCACTGCCATAATCTTCACGGTCTGTTACCTCCGAGCCTCCTGATTTATACGCCTATTGTACTGAGTTATAAGATTTCGCCTTCTTGACATACTCACTTGAACAAACTGATTGTCTCTTATACGAATTATAGAATACACATTTCGAGGATTGATTGGAATAAAATCTTCATTTCTCATCACTCCGAGAAAGTATCCTTCTACTACTACCGGCTCGTCTCCAATACTATTTCCAGTTAATCGAACGTTATGATTGACTATCTCATAAGAAACAACTGCATCTGGATGATGGGGCTGTATTCGATTAGGTACAGACTGTGAACTTACTTCTGTAAAACAAAATCGAAATTTATGATATTAACCAGAAAATGCATTCTTTCAGTCTTACCCTCTTTATACATTCTTGTAATTTTAACGATCAACAATATTGCGCGTCAAGTTATAGAGAAATGCTGTTATTTTATAATTACCAATAGAATTAAAGAAAGCCGCAAACATTAAGAAAAATATTCCAAAATTAAGGAATTCCATTTTTATGAAATAGAGGTAGCGGATTCTTAAACAATTTCTGAATACTAGAGAACACGTCTATTCATCTATTCCTATTTATAGATTTGAGACTGACATTATAGGTTTACAATATTTGCACAGTGAATTAGGGTACTGTAACTTGTCTTTTATAGCCTTATTTATTTCATTCTTGTACAGACTTTATAAAAGTGTTATAAAATGTGTATAACCAAGCACAATAAATATATATCACGCGTACAAAAAATTATTATGCTAAAGCGCAAAATTTTAATAAACAATGCTGTAAATTTGAACTCGGATAACAAGCATATGCTACACAAATTAGCCCGATTATTCGATGAGAGGGAACATTCCCAAGGATAGTTCAGAGAATTTTCGTAAGAAATATTCCTGGAAAACTGTGTTGTACAATTTCAGGGAATATTGGGTGAAAACTTTCCCGAAAGGTAAGGCTTCTTAAAAATGTTTTGGTAAAACTGCATGGATAAAATGTAATAAAATTCAAATTTTGTAATTAATATAGGTAATTAAAATAAAAACGGCCCCTGCCCGCTTTCATAAAATACTAATTTAATGAAATTATCATTGTAAAATACATTTTTTTTATATGTAATTTTACCAAAACATTTTTATCAAACCTTGGCTTTCTGGGAAATTTTTTATCTAATATTCTCTGAAATTTTTTAAAACAATTTTTGACAAGAATTCCTTAGGATGCCGTTCCATGGTAGCAGAAAAAGCAAAACAGAAAGCTTACCATTCGTTTTAGCAAAAAATGTGTCTTATTTTTTTTAAATAAAAATTTTAAATGTCAAGCAGTACTTCAAAATTGACATGTAAAATTGTTACGGGAACTTAACTAAAAATAATATTGAGACTAAATTTGTTCAATCACGTGTGAGAGCTTATACAAAGAGAACTATAAATTATATCTATCTCCTTCGCTAGAGGGAAACCCAAAATCGGTCCATTTTTGTCTCATAGAATCGAGGTCAAAATTAATTCTGTAACACGTGCAACCACAACCCACCAGAGCTCGATCATCATCCAACCAAATCCCTGAAAAAGAAGTCGCAAGGACCAACGAACGTAGGATTTCTCCCTTCTTTCAACCGTGAGGATATTCTGTCCCCTTCCCCCTCTCTCGCTCTCTCTCTCTCTTATTCTTAGGCAACGTGAACCCGTATCAACCTCCCCTACGAAAATTCTGAATTGTACGTGGCCTCTACAACGGGTCAATTATACTATTACCCCTACCCATTGCGCTCCAATACAATTTTCTAGCGACCATCGTGGGGCAAGCTTATTCGACTGCACCTCGGTGTCAAAGCTTTTGCTCGATAACCGCACTGACTTTTAACGATCCTAAAGCCGGCAATCCAGGGAATGGATTCTAGGTAATCTATAACTAAAGATCTCTGAAATAAAAGAGTTCCCATTACGCCCAAGTACTTTTCCGGGAATAGCAATAAACACCTGGTGGCGCCCGGCATCCTACTTCCTAGACGACGTTCAACGTCGGATCTCATAGCTACGAGAACTCCTCTTACGACCCTTTCACAAGTTCAGACCAACAGCGGAAAAATCAACGACACACTCTTGCTAGCTTCAAAAAATCGAGGTCCCTGGTTCTACACCCTCTGCCACCAACCCCTCACCGTTGACGCCAAAATTCCATTGAACAGATTACGAGGACCTATTTCGCTTCGTCGAAGATCTCGAAGCGTATTTTGTGGTCGCCAACACTCCAGTGAACGTTCAAACGCGCATCTATACCCGACGAATAAAGCGCAAGATCGTGCTCACTTAACACCAGCACCAGCTCCGGAGAACATCAAAGTGGAGGAAATAGACACGGATTTACCGCCTGAATATAGAGCGGAATCCGAGGAGATTATTCGAGGTCGTCACAATGCCTGCTATAAGGAGTGTTATCCCATGCAGACTTGCTGGTGGAGATCACCACGACTTCATCAGTAAAGACTCGTCCCTTTGCCTGCAACCAGGATAAGAAAAGAATCATCCAGGAACAAATCCACGACATGTTGTAGAAAAGAATCATTGAGCCCTGCACCTCGCCCTACTGTTCTCCTATTTTGATTACCAAGAAAAAAAGTGACGATTGCCGATTCTGCATGGAATTCAGACGGCTCAATGCTATTACTAAGGATGTTACGCAGGCCCTTCCGCTGATCCCGCGGATGCTATAAAGGAGTTCGGGGATACCATTGCCCTCACCACTTTGCATTTCAAGAATGGGTATTGGCAGATCCCTACGAAACAAAACTGCAATTAACACGGTAGAGCAGTGCAACAATTAAACGCATATATAATTTAGGAAACAATTCTTGTAATAATGAACATCAGATTTCAGTGCATATTTCAGGATATATAATAAAACACATATATATTTCAATCGAAAGTATATTTATTCAAAGATATATCAAATATTTGAGACATTTGGTAACAACATTTCTACAATAATAACACTAATGCCTGAACAAGTTCGAATATAATTGTTAGTTCGGTACGATTTTGAACCAATTTCGGATTATACATAATAATGTGTGTTGGATTTCTGGTTCTTCTCGCGATCTTGATCAAGCAGCACTGCCATAATCTTCACGGTCTGTGACCCCGAACCTCCTGATTCCTGCGCAAATTGTACTGAGTTACAAGATGTAGTCTTTCTTGTCTACTCACTTCAACAAACTGATGGTCTCTTATACGAATTATAGAAAACAAATCTCGAGGATTGATTGGAATAAAATCTTCATCTGTCACCACTCCGAGAAAGTATCCTTGTACTACTACCGGCTCGTCTCCAATACTATTTCCAGTTAATTGAATGTTATTATTTACTATCTCATAAGTAATAGCTGTTGCATCTGGGTGACCGGGCTGTATTCGAGTAGATTTAAACATTGAACTTAATTCTGTAAAACAAAATGGAAATTTATGAAATTTACTAGAAAAGGCATTCTTTCAGTCGTACCCTCTTTATACATTCTTGTAATTTTAACGATCAACAATATTGCGCGTCAAGTTATAGAGACATGCTGTTATTTTATAATTACCAATAGAATTAAATAAAACCGCAAACATTAAGGGAAATATTCCAAGATTAAGGAATCCCATTTTTATAAATGGAGGTAACCGATTCTTAAACAATTTCTGACCACTAGAGAACACGTCTATTCATCTATTCCTATTTATAGATTTGAGACTGACATATTTGCAATATTTGCACACTAAGGTACAAGAATCTATCTTGTCTTTTATAGCCTTTATTTATGTCTTTTGATAAGACTTTGTAAAAGTGTTATGAAATTTTTATATCCAAGTGCACAATAAATATAAACCACGTGTACCAAAAGTTAGTATGATAGTACACAAAAATGTTTATAAACACTGCTGTAATATTTAAACCCAAATAACAAGCATATGCAACACAAGTTAGCGGTCAAGTCTGCGTGATGCAGTGAGCGAACGCGTGCGTCCCACGATTTTTATCTGGGAATATTTCTGGAAAACTATTATATGTTATACAATTTTAGGGCATATTGATTTTCTAGGAATTTTTTCATCTAATATTCCCTGAAATTTTTAAAAATAATTTTCCACAAATATTCCTTAGGATGCCGTTCCATGGTAGCAGAAAAGGCAAAACAAAAAGCTTACCATTGGTTTTAGCAACAAATATGTATTATTGTAAATTAAAAACTTTAAAAACATTACACACAATCTCAGTAAATAAAATAAAAATTTTAAGTATCAAGCAGTACCTGAAAATTGACATATGCAATTGTTACGTGAAAGTAACTAATAGATAATATTAAGACTAAATTTGTTGAAACACGTGTGAGAGCTGATATAAAGAGAAATATAAATTATCTATTCCTATTCCTTTCTGTCTCTTTGCATCCTTAAGATAGAAACGGATCAAGATTGTATATTCACTTCTATTTCTCGCCTATCCTCGTCTACCTCTCTATTTCCATAACATTAATTTTCATTCACGCCTATCTCTTAAAATCTATTGCCTATTCCCGTCTATTTCTTTCAAGCTCCTTTTCCTTCCTTCCTTCCTATCTCTCGTCTATTGGATGATGGAAAATCCCATTTGAATTTCCTTTCAGCGTTTCGTTCCGGGTCTGCCACTGGACTCATCAGTAAGGCTATGTGGACAGGCCCTGCCTTAGTCGTGCATGAAGGAGGGAGTTTATACTCTGCAATTCGGCAGGTGCCAGGAATCGAACTCCAGTTGACTTTATTCCCAGGCGACGTTCATTGTCGGATTTCATAGCTACGAGAACTCCTCTTACGAAACTTTCATAAGATCAGACCAACAGCGGAAAAACCAACGACACACTCTTGCTAGCTTTGAAAAATCGAGTTCCCTGGTTCTACACATTCTGCCACCAACCCCTCGCGGACCGACAGAAACCGGAAATTCTCTAATAGTCAACCAAAATATGTCTGAACCAAATCATTCAGGAGGGCCGAACGGCCATAATGAACAAGATCATCCAGAACCCCTTAATAACGCAGCTCCCCCCGCAAGCTTCAATCAATCCCTGGGCAAATTTGATAGCTCTTCTTCAGGCCTTACCACAAATAGCACGGCCGTTCGCGCCAGAATTCCATTGCACAGATTACGAGGACCCATTTCGCTTCCTCGAAGATCTGGAAGCGTATTTTGTGGTTGCCAACACTCCAGTGAACGTTCGAAAGCGCGTCGCAAGAAAATTGTTTAGGGGCGATGCTAGCCGATGGTGAGATACCTATTGTGCCCTGACTTTTAGTTTTGAACGGTTTAGGGAGCTTTTCATCCAGTGCTAGAAGTCACCAGGGGTAATGGCTTGATTATTAACATCCCTCTATTCCTTAAAACCGGGGGACAAAGAATCCATTGGGCTCTTTCTACAGAAGAAAATCTAGCTGCACCAGCGCCTCACATGACTGGAAGCTGAAGAGACCATGGTCTTTGCTTTTTAGAACTTCTTAGGCCCACCTTAATGCTTAGAATCAGAGCCGCTGCTCCTCAAATTACATACGTGCTTCACGCAGAAGCCGATGATGCTGACATTGCACGTACATTCCACGGGAAAACTGAACTCAAGACCGTCCCTCCTCCTAGAGAGAGGGAAAATACCAACATGGCACCAAGATGTTGGTACTGCCCTGGTCGTCACTTGAACAAGGATTGCCCTGAAAGAAAAGGTGAGACCTGAAAAAGATGTTACATCTTCAAACTGGAGGAGACCCGACCGTCTGCAAACTCCAGAGGATAAGAAGTCCCTCATCTCCATTGCATCCAGGGCGTAGAGGAAACTGTCCAGAGTTCTAGTACAAGTTAATAACCGCGAGATAAAGGTGCTATTCGATTCAGCTGCCTCCGACAACTTCCATCATTAGGGCCTCCTGACCAGAGACCAGCTATTATATATGAAAAGAAGAGTCGAGTCTGCAGACCTGACCATAACCGGCATGGCAATGGACATAGTCGGAGAAATCGAGCTCTTCTTCTCCATTAATGGTCATTCTTTCCGTACGAACTTCGTGGTGAGCAAACAACTCAGGGACCCAATGCTCTTGGACATCCCTTGGATAGAGGATATTACGATGCATCTATGCCCGTCGAAGGAAGCGCAAGATGATATACCGTGCTGACTTCACACCAGCACCAACTCCGGAGCACATCAAAGTGGAGGAAATAGAGACACGAATTTACCGCCTCAA
>JAUESI010020118.1:0-13750 GCA_032275145.1 Synergus laeviventris | reverse complement strand
AACAACTAAACCCCACGGCTAACCTAGCACATAAAATATTTTCCAAAAATCTCAGTAAAGTGTGTACGAAGGTCCTCTAGAAGTTTATTCCCAAGGCGGCAGGTATATTTTTTTTCTCAAAGCTATTAAAAAAGGTCAGCAAGGATTTCGTCTCAGTTATGAGACTAAGTAAGACATCAACGTCTCAAATGGCCTCAAGACCAATATAAGAGTAAGCAAAGACCATTTGAAGACGAAACATTTTTACTTATATATATATATATATAACATAAAATTACTTCCTGGAATTATATAATAAGGACTGCCAACTAACAAATATATTTGGTACGTTTGTGCGCTGTTCTCAAGTTTCTGTTGAAGCTCGTAGCATCTATGTATGTATATTAGGAAAAAAAAATAACTTAAAATGGAAATTCATAATTAGAAGAATTTTAAACCCAATTTTATTCAATATTTGTAAGCAAGTATCTCAATCTGCCTACTTTTTAAACATGAAGAATATTTTTCTTTATGTGGACAACAATGGTTTTTGAACACTGTCAGTATATAAGCGTCCCGCTTCACCCACCACCATCCGATCCGATAAAGCAACCGATCCGCCTTAAGTATTTTTTACAATTTGTTACAGTGATATGGTAAGTTAGTGGGGTAAAAGAAAGTTAATTGCCGTCTCGGGGTATCGCGGGGTGACCTGTCGGAATCAGTAAGATATCCCCATCGAAAAGTTCAGGCGGGTGTGGTGAGGGGCGGTTCGGACTCAAAAATAGTGCCGCGACCGTGATATTATCGCGGGATTTTTCGCGCGGAGGTAAAACGACAACGGTAAAACCGTGGAGAAATCCGGTCCCGCTGGCACCGCGTAGTCCGTCCCTAAGATCGCATAGTTATTCTCGGAGTTAAGTCCACTCGCGACAAGGGCGAGATTCCGAGCCTCTGCGCGTTGTCGCTTCCTGGGGCGACGACGAGGTTTGTCGCACTTCTTCCGTGGGGGCGATGGCGACTTTCGGTCGGATCGCGGTCATGGAACGACCAAGTGGGTCATCTGAGGGGCGAGATTCGGGAGTGGACGTGAGTTCGAAAGGTCAGACAACTCAAGACTCGACCTAACACCGGCGGTACGGCCGATGGTTCTCACCACACGACAACGGTAATGAGAGAGGGAGAAAGAGAGTGTGTGAAAGAGAGAGACAGAGTTACGCCGCGGTGTCAGGACGCTAGCCGGCTGGGGGCCGCGTGCGTGCAAGTGAGAGAAATGCACGCTGTAGCATCAGGTCGCTTGCCAAGACTGGTACCAAGACATTCCCGTGGATCTTCTGTGCTACTCCGTCCTTGAGGATCCAGTACACCTTGTCTGAGATGTGGTCCAGGACCTGGTACGGGCCGAGTCTGTCCGGAGCCAGCTTGGCATTAAAGCCCTCTGCTCTGTTTGAAAGCCGATAATTCGGGATACATCCAGTCGCCTGGGGTGTACCGTGGCTCAACTAGTTCACCTGTGTACCTTGCATGGTACATGGTCTGATTTTGTCGAGCTGCTTCCTCTCTTTTCTGAAATTCCTCTGTTTGGTCTAAGGTGCCCGGCGTAGGAAAACGCTACTCTCCAGGCTGGGGAAGAGTTCTACCAAAAAGTAGATAACTTGGCGTCACGCCGGTCGCTGCGTTCCGCCGTCGTCGAAGGCCAAAGAGCAGCTGTTAAGAAGCACCGAGGAATGCGTCGTTCATCACGTATACCAAGCCCTAAGGAAAAACTTTGTGTTTTTCTTTGAAATGGTGTTTAATTAGTGTTCGGACGTACGCTTTCCAGTGGTTCTCAAAAATATAAGCCTTGGCTTATGACAAATTCGACACGTATATACATATATATGTGTAAATGTATAACTTAATGTAAGTTAATAATCCTATCCTAAAAAGATTTAATATAAAATAAAGTGATGCGTACGCGTCATATTCGCGCGACATAGCTCACGTTCGGTCTCGTGGTAAAAACTATGCGACAATCATCTAAGATATTCAGCCTAAATATTTAGATAATAAGCTAGAATAACGAAATAATCACACTGATACATGTTTAGAATAAATATCTAGATATTCAGAATTATTATATATACATATATGGTATATTGAAGCTTTACGTATTTCACGTATTGTTTATTTAAATAATATTCACTTTTTTATTTATTACTGTATTACTCAAAGGTAATTTCAACGATTTCGATAGAGAGAACGTGTGCAATCTTTATAGACTTATCCAAGAGCGTGTGTCTTTGAAGAATAGAAACAAACTTCTAGTCTCATATACCAATCTCAAGTCAAAGTCTTTAAGCTTAGTGCCCAAGCTCGATCTAAAGGTCTTCCCAGACCCCCTGAGCAGGAAGAGACTCAAGACTCAGATACCATAGTATCGGAAAAATAAAAATTAAGGTAAATGGAAATTCGGAAAAATTAAAATTATGTTTAATAGTAATTCGATAAAGTAAAAACTAGGCGAAATAATAAATCGTAAAAATTAAAATTAGGTTAAACTTCAATTCGGAAAATTTAAAATTAGGTAAAATTAATAGTCGATAAAATATAAATTAAGGAAAGTTGATATGTTCCACGCTTCTACACAAGGGTGTTGAGTGAGAACGAGTGTAGTTCGGTGTGTAGAGAATAGATTAAAATGTGGTGTGGATAAGAAAAAGGACCCCTTAACTTTTACAATTTTAAACTAATTCGTGTCTCCATTATAATGGTTGATAAAATAAATTTCCTCCTTACGTTTCCCCCAGAGAATTTTGAACATCTACTGATTATAAATAAATGAATCCCAGGACAAGAACAATTGATCAGGTTGTCCTTCTCCCGATAATCCATTTTTATTAATGAAGAGAAAAGAAGAAAAATAAAATTTTTTAAAAATATTATTATATTTTCGTTTAGAAGCATAATTTCAAACATGTAAAATTTATTTCGGCATTTCTCGTGGCTTAGCAATTTTTCAGGGGGGTGGGGATCTGTTTGGGTGTTACTTGCGAGCCTTTGACCTGGTTTACAATATAATTGAGGTACTTGGGGTACGAAGAGGAGGACAATGGATTAGCAAAGGTTCGTCGAGGTGAGACTTAGGGACCGATTCCTTTCAAGAGCCTCCTGGACCATTAATAAATTTTACTGGCTTTCTTCAGGGTCGAAAACAAAAGGGTTCCTACGTCTCCCCAACTATATATAGAAAGTATGTATATCAATTCGCCCCCTTCTCGGATAGAACCTTGCTTAGCCATCGTTTGGAGACCTTTAATCCTAAATGTTTAACCTGATATCTATGTACCTTTATGAGTATAAGGCCTGGCATCACGATAGTTCGTCGGATGTCTCCTACGAAGCTTATAACGCCCCCTGGCGTTGACCGGATTCTTTGGATCCTCTTCAGAGGAATCCGAGATGGCTTCATCTTCTTCTCTTTTCTTCCTCTGCAAGGCCGGCAGCACCTGCGCGGTGTCGCTGACTTGCTTGGAATTAGGTACAGGACGCTGTAAGCCTGGTGGGCCTGGTACGGCTAAGTCCTCTACCTGGTGCGCTCGGGCGGGCGGTGGAACGTACGGCTGTTCGCCGACACGGTAAGCTACGGTCGTGGTTACTGGTCGATTTTCGACTTCCTCAGAGTTTGAGGGAAGATCGACGATGGGAGGCAGTTCTTCACCGACCTCGTGTATGCTTTGAACCTCGGGGGGGGGGGGGTACTGTTCTTCCTCCTCGGCAGTCTCGATTATTGGCTGCAGTTCTTCAACAACTCTTCTTGGTGGAGGTGCCGGCCAAAGATCCTTGGCATGCACCTTCTGGTTCTATCCGTCCTTCCGAATAAGGAATACATCTCCAGATATATGTTATGTGATTCTGCAGGGGCCGATTCGGCAGTGGTCTAAAGCGGCATTGTAACCGGCCGCTTTATTTGAGAGTTGGTGATTGGTGGTTACAACCCAATCTCCAACAACATATCGAGGTACTAAAATTTCGGTAGCGTATCTCTCCTGGTAATTACGCTGATTTTATCGAGCTCGATCTTCCCGCTGTAACCTCTCCTGGGCAGGATTTTTCGGTAGGGGAGATGGTAAGTTGTTTTCCAGACGCCATTCTCCAGGTAACCGGAACGTTTTGCCCATCAACAGGTGACTGGGCCTACTTCCGGTGGCGGCATTTTTGCGGCGACGATGCCCAAACAATATCTCCGGCAAGTGACGATCCCAAGTGCGATGGTTATGTGGATCGAGTCTCAGCCGAAGTCCTTTCTTGATCTCCTGGTTCCGTCTCTCAGTGGGATTGGCTCTCGGATGATAGACCGACGTGGTCCACAATTCACAGTCCCAACGTTGACTGGCGTCCGCCCATATATGTCCCGTAAACTGTGTCCCGTTGTCACTGAGAATCCGACGTGGATATCCCCAGCGAGAAAACACCTCTTCTTCTAACAATTTAGTGATCCCTGGTGCCGTAGATGAGCGCATTGGGAAGGCCTCCACCCATCGGGAGAACATATCCGTGACCACCAGAATGAAACGGTTTCCCCCATTCGTTCGGGGGTAAGGGCCGATTAGATCCACGGCAATCGCGCCCCAAGCGGTGCGGGCTGATCGCGGTCTCTGCGTGTCAGGGAATCGAGTGCGCACTGATTTACAGCACACGCAAAGGTGACAACCTGTGACATAGCGTCGAATTTCGCGACTCAATCCAGGCCATATGAAGTGCTCTCGAATGGCACAAATGGTTTCTTCCGCTCCTGGGTGACCGGAAAGAGAAGCGTCATGGTACTCCCAGATTACTCGCTGACGCAGGGCCCTTGGAACAGGGAGTAGCCAGCCTGAGAGGTCGGTAGCCATGCGCCAGAATCCGTTCTGATTCAAACGATGTTTCCTCCGAAATTTATCCTCCTCCAAGGTGCGGCGTTGTTGGTTCTGGATCCCAATCCAACGGGTTATGTCTTCATTTATTTCTAGGCCGTCCAATTGGGCCTGTGAAACATCCTCGAATAATGAAGGAGTATTTGTGGCGTGGAGGACTGGAATGGTATCCTGAGAGATTTCCCGTGCTTTGTAGTGAACCGTTAAGACCATCCTTTCCTGGTTTTGGGTGGCTCAGCATTCAAAATGGCCTGGAGATGTTTCGGTTGTGGAAGGTTTCCTTCCGCAGAAACTACATGTCCAAGGTATTGTAAGTTCACTTCCCCGAATGTGCATTTCTTGGGCGAGCATGTTAATTTATAGATAGATAATTTCTCGAAAACTAGATTCAGATGAAGAATGTGTTGCTCCCAATCATCCGAGTAGATGATGATGTCAACCAGGCTATGGCGAATTGACTCCAGTAGTCGGCGAGCACATGACGCATCAGATTTTGAAACGTCCTGGGCGCATTTTCCAACCCAAAGGTCATAATCCGAAATTGATATTGGCCTCCACTTGGTATTGTGAAAGCTGTGTATGGGCGGGATCCTTGGTCCAAATGTATCTGCCAATATCCACTTTTTAGATCCAGAGACGAGAAAACGTTCGCTCGACCCAGGTCCTTCAGAATTTCGTGTATCTTTGGTAAGCATTGAGAAGCATCTATCGTCTTCTTGTTTAAGCAGCGAAAGTCCATGCAGAATCTATAATCCCCATCTTTTTTTCTAGCCACCACGATGGCTGAGCTGAAGGGAGACACAGCGGGTTCAATTATTCCGTCAGCGAGCATGTGTCGATCCTGTTCATCGAGCCATCGGCGTTTTTCTTCTGAGTAGCGGCGGGGTGCATCTCGAAACGGAACATTATCACTTAAATGGATTTCATGATGAGTGGCCATGGTCTGACGCAAGGTTCCTCCTTGATGGAAAAGAACAGCATGCCTCTTAGTGGTATTTAAAAATTTTTTCTCGAACTCCGGAGGGAATTTGCTGGCTAACTCTGGTGGAGGTGTCTCGTTGACAGGTTGCCTTGTCTCGGGGATGAGGTATAAGCGGGTCCGCTCTTGAGCACCGACGTAAATACATCCCAAGCTGTGTTCGTAAATCACTGTTCCATCCAGGGAACTCCATACACGAGTTCATTTGGCAGGTCTTCGCTGACGAGGAACTTCCCTGGGTAATGTTGACCGCCAGCCTCTGGCATCAATTGAATGAATCCAATTAATTTGAGTACAGACCCCTGGGCAGCAAGTTGAGCGTATGGAGGTTCAGGTCCAAGAGTTCTCAGTTGTTGGTCACTTAAGAGAGAGGTGTGAACGAAATTATCTGATGAACAGGAATCCACGTAGGCGATGGCTTCCTTCTCTCCCAGGTGTACTCTAAGGCTGGACAATGGTCGTGGGGTGGCACTTGTAATATTTACTGCCGGGGGTCTTGGATTTCTGGATTGCTCGGCGGTTTCTCCGACCACCGAGCTTCGCCAGTTTCCCTGCGTGTTGTAACGGCGTTGCGCAGCGAAGACAGGGCAGTCCCTGTGGTAATGATACTCTGGGCAATAGTTGCAGGGTGGAGCATTACGGCGTTGATCGACGCCATGGCTGGAGTTTACAGGAACTTTTCTTGATTCTTCCTTTTTTGGCTCTCTTCTGGGGATTTCTTCTAGTTCATCTCTCTCTGCTTCCACGGCTCGATCTAATAATTGCCCGAAGGTTCTCGGACGGAAGGCTCGGACTGCACGTCGAAGAGATGTCCTCAATGATTCCAACAGGAGAAGGACGATGTCTTCTTCGTCGTGGTTTGGTAACACTCGTCGAGCGAGCAGACGCTTCTGTTGTAAAAATAGAGAAGTCGACTCTTTTTCTGTTTGTTTCCTGGAATACAGTTGAGTGTTAAGTCGCATGATTGTGGTACGACTGGCGTATTTGTTGAGGAGGTTCTCACGAAATTCGTGCCAGGAAAAAGAGAGAGAATCGTAAACTTCCCACCATTTGGAGGAGGGTTCCTTTAAGGCTTTTCCGGCGAGGCGAGTCCATTGTGAGGGGTCCGTGGTACAAGCCCGAGAATCTGGGCAGTTCTGATTTGAGGGCTTGGATGGCCCTTATCATGGCTGTCCAGTCAGTCATGCTTGGCATAAATAATGATGGTCCTGGCTGCATGTCACTAGGGATAGGGTTTGAGGCTATATCCTCTTCTGGCGGGCGTTGGAAGGTCACTTGAATGGAGGTGTTCCTTCTTGACGATGGCACCGAGCTGCTGCGCCTTATTGGGGATGGAGAGGGATTACTCCTTCCTGGTTTTCGTGTTGCATTAGTTCGCTGCTGATGCTGGGATCTGTTGGGCGCCACTGGGTGTTGATTACCACTCCCGGAAGTGGATGCTGCTTAAGTCGGATTCTGACGTGTAGCCATTGTCCGCTGCGAGGTCTTCTTCTTGACTAGTGGTGGCATCTGAGGCATCTCAGGTGTACGTGTTCTCGTTCAAGGAACGAGATTTTTCGTGCCCCACTTTGGGCGCCAATTGATATGTTCCACGCTTCTACACAAGGGTGTTGAGCGAGAACCAGTGTAGTTCGGTGTGTAGAGAATGGATTAAAATGTGGTATGGATGGGAAAAAGGACCCCTTTCTTCCGAAGACAACCCGAAGTTCCTAGGGAGGAGAGAGGTTAAGGTTAAGGTAGGTGAGGGGAGGGGGGATAAGAAAAGACAATCCTTCGTAAAAATTAGCTCTGAAAAGAGCTGTTGATTGGATATCGAAATATTTGATTTGCTCTGAAAAGAACAGATTCTAATAAGAAAACAAAATTAACCTTTCTGAACAATTTTTCTGCCTTTAATTCAATCCATCAGCCTATGGATAAGAGGAGCGTTACAGGCTGGCTGGCAGAGGCAGTTATCTCTTATGATGAGTCTCTTGGTGCTGGTCAGTCCCAATATTAACGTTGGAGAGTCTCCTGACTCTCAGTGTCGCAAGAAAAAGAAGCGTTGGGTTCCTCAGGTAGAAGAGATCGGCAGTCTTCTTGATTCGCTGGTGGAGAATCGAGAGAGAGTCGGCATCGAAAAGTGTCGCAACGGTCCGAGCCTCCTCTCATTGGAGGTATTTTATCCCCGGAAATTTTTAGGGACCAATCAACTTATTCATGCCTCTGCTTTCAATGCCAGATGGACGTGCCAAATTTCGCTCCTCTTATTTTATAATACCATGGCTAAGTTCGTAATTTATCTACTCTACTTCTAACTTACAATATTATGGTGGCGATAATAATAATTTATCTACCGTACCTCTAACTTAATCCCTAACTGTCTTAGTCCTCTAACTAAATCTAAGTGACGTCACAATATTCAGTCTAGAATTATTATATTATTAACTTTTACAATTTTAAACTAATTCGTGTCTCCATTATAATGGTTGATAAAATAAATTTCCTCCTTACGTTTCCCCCAGAGAATTTTGCAATATTTAGTCTACAATTATTATATTATTAACTTTTACAATTTTAAAGGTAATTCGTGTCTCCATTATAATGGTTGATAAAATAAATTTCCTCCTTACGTTTCCCCCAGAGAATTTTGAACATCTACTGATTATGAATAAATGAATCCCAGGACAAGAACAATTGATCAGGTTGTCTGTCTCCCAATAATCCATTTTTATTAATGAAGAGAAAAGAAGAAAAATTAAAATTAAAAAAAATATTATTATATTTTCGTTTAGAAGCATAATTTCAAACATGTAAAATATATTTCGGCATTTCTCGTGGATTAGCAATTTTTCAGGGGGGGGGTCTGTTTGGGTGTTACTTGCGAGCCTTCGACCTGGTTTACAATGTAATTGAGGTACTTATGATACGAAGAGGTGGACAATGGATTAGCAAAGGTTCGTCGAGGTGAGACTTAGGGGCCGATTCCTTGCAAGAGTCTCCTGGACCATTAATAAATTTTACTGGCTTTCTTCAGGGTCGAAAACTAGACGGTTCCTAAGTCTCCCCAACTATACATATAAAGTATGTATATCACAGTAGAATTTGGGGGAGGGGATATTCATGCGCCTCTAGATAAAAAACTATAGGCGAGAGATAGAGAAGGATATATAAGTGTGAATTAAAAGAAATAAGAGCGATTTTGATTAAGAAGGAGGTGGTAAGGTATAGATGAGAAGAGGTGAAAGATAGGGAATAGAAAAGTGGGGATTGAAAAATAAAGGAGAGAATGTTGATTAACAAGGAGATATAAAGAAATAGACAGAAATAGGCGAGAGATACAAGGGATGTAAAGAAATTGATAAGAAGATAGAATGGGATAGATAAGAATAGGCGAAAGAAAGGTGAAGATTGAAAGAGATAGACGTGGATGTGGATTAAAGTGGAGATGGAAAGGGAAAGATAACTGGAGATTGAAAGATAGAAGCGAATTGAAATTGACAAGGAGATAAAAAGGGATAGAGACGTTCAGAGAAGTGGGGATTGAAAGATTGAAGAAGATAGGCGTTGGCGTGAATTGAGATGGAAATAAAAGGAAATAGACGTAGATGGACAAGAAATAGAAAGGGATTGAAAAGAGGAAATTCAAATAGATAGGTGTGCATGTGGATTGATAGAATGGGATAGAATTTCTATCTCTTTACATCCAACTGGGCTAGACGGTCTAGACAAATCTGCAGATCTCGGTCAGATCTCCAACTGTCATATTGGATGCTTTCTATGGGAAATTTTTGAAAGTTTTTGAGTTCGAACGGACCTCTCTTTTTAACACCTCATGACCCACGCGATGTAAAATAACTGTGAAGTAGAAAGTAATACTCGTAATAACGAAATAATGGGGAGGTCCTGGTATGGCCTAGAGAAGGTTATGTGATCTCTGTATCTCTTCTGCATCGAGAGAAGATCTTTGACCCCCACTGAGCAAGCATCTCGCCGTGTTGCCCTTGTTTTAATTATTGTTGAATAAAGTTAAGTTCTTGTAACAGAAAATCCTGACGTGTTTGAAGTTTATTAATAATTTCTTAGAAGTATATCAGAATTTAGGTACCCACACCATCAAATTTTTATTAAGGATTGTTGAAATTCCAATGAAAAAATGGTTTCGTATGCGTATATGAATTTTTCACATTATATGAAGAATTTTAACACGCCACATTATCAGTTACTCATGAATAGAGTTGGTAGACATCCGCTAGTATATTTCCATCATTCCAAGTTTCCTCGAAACGGAACGTTGGTAGACGAGCGCATAATTCGGGTAGCGTGTTTACGCTAATGTATGAATGGCACACACGCTGCGCACGTAGGTGCCTTAAATACGTTACACCCTCAAGAAGGAAGGAAAAGGAAACGAGAGATAAATGTACAATACCGACTCAGAAAAACTATAAATAGAAAATTAAAAAACATATTAGAGGTCTAATAACCCGTGCAGAAATTGACTTATTTAGCCCTATTTGAAATGGAGTTCTGACGAGGCTCTGCTGGGGATTTTTATTTTCGATAAAATCTTGAAACTCATTGAAATTATCTTTAAATTCTCTTTAATCACTTTCTTAAAATCCTTTTAAATTTCATGAAAAACTCAAAATTTCTTGAAATCCCCTTAAATTCCTTAAAATCACTGAAAATCTATTGAAAATCCTTGAAATAATTTTAAAAATATTTAAACTACTTTAAAATCTTGAAACTCGCCTGAATGATTTGGAAAGCCTTTAAAATTTCTTTGAAATCACTTGAAATATATTTAAATTGCTTCGAATTCTCTTTAATCTTTAAATTCTCTTTAATCACTTTCTTAAAATCCTTTTAAATTTCGTGGAATAACTTGATATTTCTTGAAAAATGCAAAAGGGGAATATAGTGACAAAATGTTTGTGAATATTTAGGAATTATTATTTGTGAATGCGTCGAAATATGTTGACATTTTTTGTAATATCAAGAATATCAAGAATAACAAGCTCACTTGGGTTTCGACAGCACTTCGGTTAAGACCTGAATAAAAGGTGGACCGGATAATATTTTCCGTAACAGGCGAAACTTACATTTTTGATAATGAACTCTAATCTAAATAAGTTTAAATGTCGAATACATTAATTAAAGATATTATGTGCTGGAATATTGAGTAATTGAACAAATTTCAAAACCCGAATTTTTAAAACAATACTTCGCAAATTACTTGCACGTATAAATACGGGCTGTTCACTTTTTGTGAAAGTGTAAAATTGAAACGCGAAACCTCCCATGTGGATTATAAAAGTTTAAAGGAAACCAAAAGTTACTGCAGCTGCTGGTTAAAAATAAGATGAAACATCTGAGAAAAAGGCATACGAAGGAATCTCAAAAGAAGTTTCTAAACTGGCCACAAGGGCAGTAATATGAACCCCTATGTGAATTTAAAAACAGTCAGCATATCGGAGGGCTTTTATCTAAATTTTAAGCAATTTCTAACAACGTAGCAGGCAGGGTTTCTCGGTTGGTTTCAATTTCCGGAACCTAACTTTATTTCTGCTACCAGTGCCTGTATTCTGTTTTCGAGGCCTGAAGAAGAAGGGAAATAAAAAAGAAAGACACCATCTTGGGTTTGCATAGGCATGAGGCTCGCCTTGTGACCTACATTGCCTAACCTAAACTTTTTCCTCTTTTCCCTTTTCATTCTTTTCTTCAGTCTTCGCATCATGCATAATTTACGAACTTATCAGCAGCAGCCAGAAGATGGTTCTGCAATACCATAATTACCCGAGAATAAAATAAACGTTCCTGAGGTATAACTTTTCTATAACATTCGATTTATGTCAGCTTGGAAATCATGTCAAATATGTACCTTCATTTATTCTGTCATATGTGACACCCCTGTTGGAAGTAAACACATAGGAATTGTATCCGTTTTAATTTTTTTCAGTTATCAGGGTTGAAATGGAAAGGAAAAATGTATCCAAATTTATATCCTTCCGAATTCATACGAATATATTTCTATCTATTTTGTAATCTACAATAATCACTTTCTTTTTGAATCTCAGTCTTTCTACATATTTTTATGTATCCTTCATCTATCTTCGCCAATAACTTCCTACCCTCCACTTATCCACACCAATCTTTCATTATTCTTCGCATATATGCACACAAATTTTTTTAAATCCCTTTTGCAATCTACTGTCACGCCATCTTTTTCAATCCCAAACTTCCTATCTATGTCTATCCTTTGTCTAATTATTCGAAACCTTGTCTGTCTCTTTAACAATCTAATACCACGCTTATCCTTTTGAATCTCTACCATTCTATCCATATCTATCCTTGTCTAATCATTTCAATCTTGTTCTACCTTTATTGAAGTATACTACTAATTCTATCCATGAGTATCCTTCTTGAATCATTTCAACCCTTTTCTATCTCTTTTGAAGGGCATTATTAAGTCTATCCTTTTTACAATTTTCTCTAAAAAAACTTTATGGTTATGACAACCATAGAGTTTTCTCAGTGTACTTAGTTTATCACTTATTGAGTTCGGATAAGAGAGAAGAAGCAAAGATTTTTTATTAAAATATAACACTTTATGTCACTTCAAACCATCCTCATATAGGTTCAATCTATTATAGTCACTCTCACTCAAGCTATATTTATTCAGGATTTTTCTATAAACTTTACTATCAGGTAGTCGAATTAACCTTCCTATATTTCGTCAATAATCGAATTTCACTACTTTTAAATTTGGAGCCTACTTAGGTATCTGCTGATTACATTGCTCTTCGATCCGCTATTCTTACACGCAATTAATTATGTCGCTATAAAGTAATAGACGTCGTTTGGCGAGAGAGAGTGTGCGATGTTTACAGATTTTTTCAAGAGATAAAGTATCTGAGAACTAGAAACAGACTTCTTAGTCTCAAATCCTTGTCTTAATTTAGAATCTTTTGCTTAGTGCCCAAACTCGATCTAAAGAGTGAACTCCTTAGTCTGCCAGTGTTCCTAAGAAGGAAACGAATCAGAACTCAAATACCACCAGGCTTTACTAACTCAATGATAATATTCGAAGAATCAACAGCACCATCGGACGGTGACACCAAAAGCTCTAGTCTAGCTATATATAGATATAGCTACAGATCATCAATTTTTTAAATTTAATTTTATTGAAAGAAACCAAGATAAAAAGCAAATAAAAATACATAGAGGATAGCTGATTAATTAGCTTTATAATAATTATTATAACATTATATTATAATGATTAGTACAAAATTAATTAATCATTCATCGTCCATGTAATAATGTTTACTTTATTTTTTCTTGGTTTCTCTATAAAATTACATTTTATAAAGAAAAGAAGTACAACGGAAATACTTATAAAGAATTTTTTATCGTATAAGAAGAAAACACGGGACAGCTTCGTCTTTCAATCTTGGTCGTGAGCTACACATGTAGTCCTCTTTTCGAAAATTTAAATAGCAAACTTTAAACACCTGTTCATAGGTTAGTTTTGACAAAAACTGGTAAAAGAGAGAGAGAGAGCGAGAGGACCAGATAGGACTTGCCGCAGATGAAGGGAGAGAATCACTGACTATGGGGATGAAAGTGGAGTGCGGGAAGGTCTACTGGTGCGCCATCGGACGGTGACACATTCAAGTTCCCTTTATATGTGTTTGTCAGATTCTGTGTATCATTCTGCAAGATTATCCATTACAGTTGGTAGAGCCTGGATACCACAGTAAACTGAGGTTCCTGCCCCGAGAACACTTTTAAATACTCACCGCTCGCTCCCGAGTCCCGAGCCCCCGACTGACCCAAACTAGGGATGGCCAAGTCGATTCCGATTCCTTCGAAGAATCGATTCCTTGGTGTCGATTCTTCGATTCTTTGGAATCGA
>JAUESI010020117.1:0-13774 GCA_032275145.1 Synergus laeviventris | reverse complement strand
TTATGTCTAGCTCAGTCTCACCTACAAGACATGAAAACCACAGTCAAAAATGGTCTTGAAAAGGTCTTGATTAGGGGGAATTTAAGTCGGTCTTGAGTCGAAAAAATTTTACTCGGGATAGTACGATATTTTCTTTAAAACAATTCAAGAGAATTTATATTTCCTTTGCAATAATATTTCTTGTCCTTCAACGGTAGGAATTATGGTTCTCGATCGGTGAGAATTCCCGAACTTGCAATAAGTTGCATTAGCGCATGTGCGACAGTGATTGGCGTCCCGGTATTATATCCTGGTATTACTTACATCAGTGTGCAAAATAAAGTAAACAAATTAGGCAACGGTTACAACTACATAGCAAAACAGTGCATGCAATTATTGATATGTAGTTATTATACAATAGATTTAAGTAAGTTTCTGAATAAATAAATTAACGAGAGTAAACTAAATTTTCTTTAGTAAAAAATTTCCTTAGTAAAAAATTACGTAAAATAATAATATAAATAGTAAATATATATGATATATATCATTAATTAATAATTATACAAATTATGATTTTTTTAGCATTTAATTTATATAGGCGATAAAATTCAGTCTCTCATTTTTATTTTGGCTGAGTGGATAAGTCAACTTGATGCCGTCTCGGAAACCCGTGTTCGATTCCTGTCACATTCTCTAATCCGAAGTTTTTCTGTTTAAGCTAGTCGATATAATAAACTGTTTAAGAATATTTACCTTTTAGAATATGTATCTAATTTCTAATGTGTGCAATTATAATAAATATAAAAATAAATATTTAATATAAGTTTCAAAGCAAGTTGTAGGGGCCTTATCCCAAGTAGATATCCTTACAACGCTAAATATAATAGCGCACCCCTCTATAAATTCATGGTAAATATTTCTTTCGTACTAGAAATGGCGCGGTGAACTTGAAACTTACCGTACTCAGTCTGCGATATATCCAGTCTTCCACTGTATTTTTACTAGTTTTAAGTTTCGTAAATTTTCAAGATTGCAGTTCATAAGAATTACTGTCCCCTTTAAGAATTCTTCCCGAATTATATTTAATTTTTTTTAGAACAAGTTCAGGATTATTTACAGAATAGTTGATCCGTAATTATTATCGACTTTTTCTCATATCCGCCACTTTGTAACAAGTTCGGTAATTTCTCAAGTACTAACTTTTTCCGTGTATGGTATACCTAGGTAAGTGCCGCAACCGTTGATTAAATTTGTTTAGAAAATTAATACTTGCTCAAATTTCCACTATAAAACGATGAAATTATAATATTAGGAAATATATTAATTACTGTTTTGATTCTTTTTGCACTACTACTAACCTCTAGTACCCTCAAAATTTTCGCGTTATATCAATTTTTTGTCACCTAACCATCATGGCGCCGAAAGTTAACTGAGATTTACATTACAACCAATTAGAGTTGCGGTTAAAAGAAAATATTCAAGTTAACACGAAGAGCGTATATGATTAGCTGATCAGAACCAAAATGTCCAGGGTGGAACACATTGCAATTTAATCATGATTAAAGCCTCGATTAAAAAATAATCATGATTAACGAATCATGAGTTTAATCAGAGTTGGTGAAACCGGCCCTAAAGCTTTCAGATTAGTGGATGGCCTGGCTATTGGCCTATTGTTCCACAAAAAGTGTTAGGACCACTGTTGGTACCATCAAGAGACTGTATAAGGTGCCTAAGAGGTACCTCATTAAAATGGAGGAGACAAACAATCCATTGTAATGGATGTTTTAGTTCCTTCTCCAACAAACGATTTACAACACCCTTTGTAACGAAGTTACAGCTCCAACCCTGCTAAGTTTGGCCCTGAGGGCCCATACCCTGTCCGTGACTGGGACGGGGAGCGCAATGCAGCCAAGCGAGTCGCTCACTCGGCTCAGTGTTTCTCGAAGGCTCTCCGAGTTGCCTACGTTGTCGTGCCGTCATTCGACAGCTGTTCCTTGTGTTCGCCACTGTACCTTTTTCGTTAACCGAGTGTTCGCCATTATTCTTGGCCCCTGACTACAAGTGATTCGCCCTTATCGCCTCTATTGAATTAATCGTCATCGTTTCTTGTCTTCGTCATCGCTGAGTCCATTATCGTCGCCATGAGCCTTCATCGGATTCTTTCTGACCGACTTTACGACCATCACTTCGTTGCGCATCTGTCGAGGAAGGTGTGTTTTTGTTTCCTCTCACACATGAGAGTATTTTCTTTTTGATTTGATAATAACTTAATAACATAACTTTAATTTACAATCTGGTATCGTTATTGTGTTCGCCCACCCGCAGCAAACAACCACAAATGACACATAATTTCTTTACTAAGGGGCGACACCCGTTACACTTTGTCTCCCATGTTTACGTTAGTTCCATCGCAACCAACAGCAACAAGAAATTGTCTGGCATTATTTTCATCTAAAAAGTTGAGGATGCATTTTGAAATGTCAATTGCTGTGTCCGATGCTGGAGTAACGTGGCCAATATAACACCAGCCCTACTATTGCAGAAGTGCAATGTGTTCCACGGTGTGAATGTGCCAGCAGTATTTTGCCCCTTCTTTTACTTGTATACTAGTTTTATCCTCAAGGCCCTCAAAGTAAAGAGCGCAATGTGGGTTTTTGGTAAAGACATAAGCAGAGGACACATTATTACAATGAACTTGAAATTTTCTTGAAAACATACCAAGTCTCGACATACCATGAAAACGATTGGATGAAAATGGATTTTTATTTAAGCCCCGAAATTCTTGACTTCAAGAGTAGCTTATCTATTGGATAAAGTGTGTATATGCTGGCCTTTGTATGTACGCATACAAATCTCCTCGAAACAAGCTATTATTACCACTATTTTGAGGTTCATTGAGTGCTATAAAAGATCATATTTAGAGAAATTCCCAATCACCCTCGTTTTTCTTACAGCAGTGAGAATTACATATGTAATGCAGAAGCGCCACACTGTCATTATAGTAGCAAATACACACGATTAGAAAAATCGATCATCGTCACATCCACCTATAGTGTATTCATACTAAATAATCGCGCGAACTATAAACCTCTCCGCGAGAATTTATTCTTGGCGAGAAATTATTCTCGCATTTCCCTCCTCTCCGCGAAAATTTATTCTCACCTCCGGCTCCTCTCCGCGAGAATTTATTCTCGCTTCTCACTCTTCTCCACGATAATTTATTCTCACCATTCACTCCTCTTCCTGAGAATTTATTCTCTTCACTTTATTTCGTGAAGCATTTGGCTCGAAACTCCCGAAAAAACTTAGAAGAAAAGTTCCGGGAATTATTCGGGGAGGTCTCCGGATCTGAGGGGGAGGAATAAAGAAGTTCACCGTTCACCCTGTTTCCTGCAAATGGAGGAATACAACCATTTTTTTTTAAATTTTGTTATTATACATAAAAAATGTATAAAGTCATTTGTAGTGCTTTCAAATAAAAAAAAACTTTTTCGATATGTTATGATTTTTCAAAAGACGAACTTGAATTCTGTCATTCTTCCTGCCGTTTTCCAGAAACACGGTCAGCTTTTGGAAGTCTTTCCAAGTTTCGATGCAGAAAAAATTACAAAAAAGTTTACAGCTGCAAATGATCGAAAGATACATGGCAGATAAGAAACATGGCGCACGCCCGTGCGCGCGAGTTTTATTTTTAGAGACTGCAAGGTGACAGATATAGAGTTAGTCGAAATCTTTTTTAGAATAGGATTATTAATATTGCAATATTATAGATTTTAATGCAATCAGACACTAGAATTAGTACAAGGATTCGCATCAAGTACTTGTAAGCCGTCAAACTGGCAACTCTATAGAAAGAGACAACTTCTTCGTGTTTTTTTTGGTAGTTTTTTCCGATTATCTCAGGAACTGTATAATGAGAACTTAAACCTGAAGCATCTCTGCCTAAAGTATATGTAATAGGAGCACATAACCTATTATATAATTTTTTAAATAGTTTCAACGGTTCTCGAGATAATTGTAATTTAAAAACTTATTTGAAATAATTTTTAAATAGAAGTTAAATTTGCAACCAAAGCGATGGATTTTCAATCAAAGAAAGTAAATATTTTACTTTTCAACAAAGAAGAAAATATTTGAATTAAAAAAAATAATTTTGAAATAAAGTGAATTTTTACGGTATAATTTACTTTTCAATCAAATAATTTGCCATTGGATATCATGACGGCTCCTCCAGAAATTTTAAACATAACCTGAAGTAACGCATAATGAAAACTCGAACACGTTTGGGTTGAAGTAACAGGTTTAGTTCACCATTGAAATAATGCACAATGAAAACTCGAACCCGAACGCGTTCGGCTCTAGGTCTAGGCAGGGTCCGTCCATTGCCTTGCTGATGAGTCCAGTATCGGACCCGAGACGAAACGCAGTTATAGAAACAGAGATGGCTCTAGCCATCACCCAATAGGTAATCGCTATATGTTGTAGAATCACGCGCCTCATATAATCTTCACGGGTAACTAGACTAGAAGCTCATCTACTTTAATAATATCTTTGGTACAGGGTCCGGAAAATCCCTCATGGACGTTCAGGTAGAGATTTGTGGTCCGGCTTCTCACGGACGTCCCAGTAGACTCTAAGTCAAGCCCTCACGGACGTTCAGATAGAGATTTATAAGTCAGATTCTTATGGACGTCCATTACTGAGAGTGGATAGTTTAAAATGGGTGTCTTTTACAGGTGAAATTCGTAGTGCACTTTTGAGTGCAGGCGTTCAAGTATAAGGGTCGATATCTCTTTGAAGATTTAAAAGTTTGTTACCGTTGCTGGTGGCTCGAATCATAAAGGGCAATTACATGATTATTAATTAACGTAAATAAGTAAAAGATTATAAATGATGCTTACAATTAATAATGATGCTTAATATGCTGTATGAATCATGCGGTGATTATATGTTTATTGTGGATGTAATTGATGAATTAATGAATAATTATGCGATAATTTCATGGACGTAACATGGGCACAACGTGGAACGCTGAGTCTACTATTCAATAGTAGCAATTAGAAACGCTTTTATTCGCAGTATTACATACGTAAAAAACTTGCATAATACAATAGCTATTCATGACAACTATGCCAAATGTTAAAACACTGGAAGCAGCCATCTTGCCTATATAGTAGGTAGAAGGTCCACCACCAGGCGGCAGCAGCTGACAACTAGCACTTAGGCGGGCAAGCATAGAAAAGCTGATTTCGCGTAAACAAACCAAATTTCTTTAAAAGATTGATCTAAAGGTAATTGTATAATATCTGGCCTTCGGAAAGCAAAGGTAGGTTTTATTTACGATCTCCCTGCATTTGAAGTTCAGCATAAAGATTTGTTTTGTTGAACTTAGGTGTTCCTATGTTTAGTTTTGAGGATCTTTGCTAGTACCGAATCATGACGTAATGTCATTTTGTGCTTTCGCATACTTGGCAAGCACCTGTTTTGTATAGTTATAAATGTTTTATAATTTTTATATTGTATATCAGAGAGAATCTGAGAGTAAACATGCACAGAAGAAGCCCAGCTATTAGTATAGTGATGCACAATAGTGCAGACTTCAACTAAAACTGATCAGTTTCTTCATTACCTCTCTAAAATCGTGCACCAAGGTTCTAGTCGATCATGCATACGCGATGCATACAGACACAACTCCTTGAGCGATATTTTACAGTTCTGCCTGTTCTGATAGGGAAACTATGTATACGAATGCATTTTGAAGCGAACCAAAATATTCCATGAAACGCGTTTACACATCTGTAGCTCTTAACGTATGAAAATTTTTGAAAAAGAAAAGTACCGTTCTTGTGTAAATCGCACATGCTTTATTCATTGAAACAAAAAAAACCTATCTGTAAATTGATTTAACTGCATTTATATTTTTTTTGAGAATCTTTGCTAGTACCGAATCATGACGTAATGTCATTTTTTGAGCGTATTATGTACTCTGAGCTTACTGCCGTGCCACGTTCTCTCCCTAGTAAGTTTTTGGTTATAATGCGGTATTAATGAAATTTGTTATTGATTAGAAATTAAACGAAAATAAGTTTTAGACCTTTATTCAATGTATTTTTCCAGTTTCTTTACATTTACAATTTAATTCTAAAGAAACCGCAAAAACAGAATTATTAAGGTATTAATCATATACGTCAATCAATTTATCTCGACACAAGGTGTCTTTCTTCTTTTCACATAAGCTTTAAATTTTGAATATTTGAGAAGTGTATGGTAGTCGAAAAATCAATTTTACTAAAGTTATAAAATTACATAAAACTTATAAAATTAAATATTTGGTTAAACCCTGGTAGGAAATTCATCTTAAAATATATAGTGGAAACTATGTAAAATTTCATCAATTTATCTATAAACGTTCTCCAAACATTGCAGGATCGTTACATACATACATACATACATACATACATACACGCAAACACACAACCGGACATTTTTCAGGGCATCATATTAGATATATTCCCCTTGAAATATGTTCAAAAAAAAAAACATTTTTTTAGCAACTGGGTTTTGTCACCACTACAAAGCTTCCTTTATGAGGAAGCAATAGAACAAACTTCATGCGCGTTTTATCAACTTATTTTCGTTTAATTATTATTTTGTAAAGAATATAATTATCACCGAATTATAAGCAAAAACTCAATAGCGAGAGAACGTCGCACGGCGATAAGTCTCAGACCCGCTCAAAGTTACAAAAGTCCGATTCACGCCGAGTATCAGAAACAAATTAATAACCACTTTTCAGAAATACATTTTTGAATTAACTCTATCAATTTAAGAATATCAGAAAACACATTCCCTTAAAATTTCATTTTAAAAATATAAAAACTGATGAGCTGAGCATTAAAATCGACGGAGGCATCGACCGCTTCTCAGTGCTCATCTGGTCCTTAAGGTTGTATGTAAAAAAATCAATCTGTGGTAGAATTTTTTTAAAAAAGAGCTGTATTTAAATAGAATAATTATTTGTATGCTAGATTAATTTCAAATTTTTTGTCTACGCCAATACGGAGATAATTAATCTCTAAGTTGACTACTTTAACATGTAATTCATGAACAATGCATAGGCCCTCTCTACATTTTAATGTATAGTAATTAAACGCTGATAGAAAAAATTTTTAAATGTCGGTATTAGTGCTGCTGGAAAATCCAAATTAAAAAAAATATCAAACTTTTGAACCACTGTTCCCTCTCTCTAGCTTGTCTGAGCTTGTCTGCTGGACGTACTCGAAATCAAGCTATTCAAACGCACATGACAGTTGAACAGCGCCGTTGCCCGATCTACGAGTTGGCCGCTGGCACAGTAGTGGTATCTATACGTATACACGCATGCTACGAAATCTAATCTTGCTGACAGAAACGTTCGTCGACTCAAAGTAGGTCCTAGTTTTCGATTAATTGATACCAAAGTTCTCTTCTCATTAAAAAAATCATTAAACCTTTATTTCGGCGTTACATCTTCATCAAAAATATTATAATTCTGCAACTTAAAGCAATAAATAATTGACAAGAAATTATAAAACTGTTGAATATTCCTATAGAAAATATGTAATAGGAATCTTTTTACTGCGAGTGTACACTGCGTTGTACCAAAAAGGTTTTTCTATAGCTTGTACTAGGTTTGGAAAACATCTGTACAGAGGTTGCTCCGAGAATCAAAATTTTGCTGAGTTATAAAACTTTCTCTATCCATCTAAGATTTCTCTTTTCCTCGTACCTAGCGTCTAAGAGTGCAATGCTACTTTTAGTTCAGTGTAAAACCGAAACTGTTACCGAGCAGACCGCGTCGCTTGTAATCAGTCCACTCGTGTTATATCCATTTCCTTAAATAAATAATATACTGTTGCTGAAATCAACCTTCAATTATTTACCCTTATAAATCATTTTAATAAAAACTCTCTTCTAGATAAATGTTTTAAAAAATATATAGATAGGAAAAATCATATAGTTTGTCGGCAGTAGACAACTATAAGAGCTGAACATATGATTTTTTTCATTTAAGCAGAATTTGATCTACTGGACAGCGCCATTCTGCGCAAATATATTTTGCACCTTTTTAAGCAAATTTTGTGGGACGCGGTATGAACTAATTCTAGAAAATATAAACTATTCTCTTTCACACTGTAGTAAAAACTTTATGAAAACCAATATCATTCAGTTGGATGGGCAGAAAGCTATTGATAACTCTTAAAAGAAAATAAATTTTTTAAAATTTCAGGAACATGAAGTGGCCAAATCTATTAAGTTTCCATTTTTTTAATCGTACAATTTACGGTATTTAACATTTTGCCCTTCGCCCCTTCTAGGATTTGTTTACCAAAACTCATGAGGTCAAACCGCTTCAGCGAGCTTTTGACCATTTCATAGAGTTAGGTCGAAACAGTCGGGTACATTGAGATTTATCAATAGCAATCCTGCTATTTTGCAAGACTTCCCAGCTGCAATCTATTTAGTTGAGACATAGTATGTCTATTTCCGGCTCCTGGCCACCGTGCAGTCGTCATCTACACAAATAAAAAAAAACTTTTTAAAACATACTTTTGTGCAAAAATGCATTTCAACGAAGAAAATTAATCCTTTAGTTCAGAAAAATCGTGACATACACATCACTAAAAGTAAAAGCGTGGACGCCATTCACTCGTATAAGAAACTGAATTACTGTAATAGAGGCCTGCATAAATTACACTTTTGAATTTTCATAGGTCTAAAGGTGGTTACCTGAGTAATTTTTTGCGCTGAATCCGAAACTGGAAACAGACATTGCCTTATACGTCAAGATTTTGAGATATTTTAATCTAAAAATGCAAAGTGGCCGTTTTTCGAAATTTTCAGATGTGTTCGTAACACTTCGAGCTCTGAAATGTTTGGTAGTCAAGTTTCAATGCTTCATATATTATTTTTGGAACATTTTATCATATCTCACGCTTTTTGGCGGGAAAATTAAATTTTTTAACATTTTCCACGTAAGAAGCGAAAGCTAGTTACTCTGTCAAAAAATAGTCAAGAAGGAATTTGTTGATCTTTTAAGACCAATAATTACGTTTCATATCATGTTTTCTATATCTTGCGTTATTTGGCTTCAAATTTGAAATTTCGGTTTTTTTTTAAATTTCAAAAAGTTGTGCTAATCTTGTAGTGTGTTCAAAAATCAACATTTTTCATATTGTGCGTTACTTAGATTTAAATTTTAATTTTCATTCGTATTTTTGAACTTTCAAAATGTTATCAGTCTGACAATCTTTTTTTATCGAAAAAATTCATAAAGATAAATTGTTTGAATTTCTGAGTACTATAAATATCCATTCATAGAATTTGCAAATTAAAAAAAAAAGTTCTTAACAATTTTCAAAAAGTGCCTAGTCTTTTGAGTTTTTATCAAAAAAGCGTATACTAAATCAAGCCTCGCACATGTCATGTCAAAAAATAAGGTCCGATAGTAGTGCGAGAATGTGTTTTCAGAATTGTGTGATCTTTTCACACTCGCTTAGCTCGTGCGCAAACATTCACACAAAGATAAAATCACATTTTGGTATTAGTGTCGAAATGTACTATTTTCACATAAAACCAAGAATGTATAATGCCATTTTTTGTCGTTTTCAATGTCTGCATATCTAAAAATTGAATCTTTTCGAAATTTTTCTTCTACCCTATATTTCGAACTATCAAAATATAAGATTTTTCACGATTAAAACTAAAACTAAGTGTCCAATAAAAAAATGTTTAACAGGAGATTTGTACATTTTTTTTAGGTTAGTAACTGTTCCTTGTAACATTTGTTCGTATTTCGCATGTTCTCCTTACAATGATTATCACATCAACGTCACAGCTTAGCGGCAACACTCCAGGTTGACAACAATAGGACTCGGGATTGATTCCCAGCGCCGACAGAATCCCCGAGCGTGATCTTCTCCATGAGCCTATGGCAGTGTGTGTCTACATTGCCTTACTGATGAGTCCAGTGGTGAACTCGAAACGAAACGTAGAAGAGATACAAAGATAACAGAATGCCATTACCAAATAGCTAGTAGCTATATTGGAAATCCGTAAATAGATCAACATTTACAGATTATAATTTAAGGTCTATCTTATTCAAGATATTTTTTTTTATTTCAAATTTTACGGTGGAATCTGTCCGGTTTAGTCTAGTGGTCAATCCTATACTCCCCACACTCAAAAATCTCTGACCAATTCTATTATATCAAACTTGGAAAGCCAACAGTAAACATAAGTTGATATTTACTTAAATGAGAATTGCAAACATTAGAAATTACATATACTATATAAGAATTTAAGTTATATATATATATAATTTAAGATATATATGGTATACTTTGAAACTTAAAATTATTATACTACAAGCTGAAACAGAAAAATTTGGTTAGAAGAAAATGAAGCTGGCGGGAATCGAAAACGGCTCTCTGGAACAGCAGTCGGAGGATTTTCTATGCACCTAAAGAGTATTATAAGAGAGGAAATGAAAACTTCCAATGTAGTAAACAAGAATGAATATTTAGTTATACTCATATGTATAACTTGAGGGGTTATATCTATGTAGGGATCTTTTTTTGAAGTTCATTTTTAAGATTTTTTTTTAAAGAGATATAATATTCTAATCAAGATCCAAGAAGACAAGTTTATTACACATATTATAGGGAACATAAATTAATTTTTTAGAAGTATTCAAAACCAAATGGCGCCTTCAGCGGACCCAGAGTAAAGCAACTTTTTTATCAAAGGCCTCCTTACTCCGTCAGTTTTTATCCAATCAGTGTAAAGTTTTGACAGAATCTTTAAAACATTATTAACCAACGTCTCACGTCTGATTTTTCAAAAATATCAATTTTTCACAAAATTGTGCATTTTTTAACAAAAAAATTTTTTTTTAAATTGCCGAAAAACTTTTATAAAAAAAAAAGTTTTAATTTTATCGAAAAAATCGTACGTGAGACGTTGGATAATAATGTTTTAAAGATTCTGTCAGAATTTTAAATTGATTGGATAAAAACTGACGGAGTAATCGTGGAGTAATCATTGATTGGAATATTATATCTCTTTATAAAAAAATATTAAAAATGACCTTCAAAAACAGCTCCCTTCATAGATATTACCCCTTGAGGTGTTGAAGATGTGTCTTAAGAGAAATATTTTTCAACTACGCTGCAAAAGTTTTCAAATATCTTAGTAATTTCTTAGCTATTTCACCAAAAAATGTAACAAATTTTCCGGACAAATTGTAGATGTGGTTCAATTTTATTAGTGTCGAGGGCGCTGCTAATCAAGTGTGTCAAACAGTCGCGTTCTACTTCGCTTGTCAAATTTTGGTGTTTTAAGTGCGGTTTTGTGTGCAGTGTACTCTTAAAAATATTATCGGTGCAAGAAATAAACTCTAATGCTCCTGACTCTGGCGTTTAGTTAGTATTTTGTCCATTGCTGCAATACATATTGGCAGTAAGTACTTCGCTTAACATGTCGGTTTTTTTCCCACTATTTTTGGACCTACTATTGTGCTCGTGGCGCCATCTTTGGGAGTAACGTAGCATTCACGAAACACGGCAATTCAAATTTCTGATGATAAATTCGATCTTTTAATGCAAAAGTTGGGGAATCTTGAATCCTCCCTTTCAAATCTGCACAAAAAGGTTGATATTCTTACGCAAGAAAAATGAGCTCAAGGCGGGAATCTGCTATCCAGGGGGCCATGGCACGTAGGGATGGGGATGGTTCTCGGGTTAAAGGGAAGCAAGTATACGCAAGTAACCCGCAGGACAAATTGAAGCGCAAGGCATCGGAATCCCTTCCAGTCACTGTTAACGAGCAGTAGGGAAACTCCGCTAATGGAAATACTCGTAACCGCGGCTTTCTTCAACTAGGGATACGAAAAAAATAAATTTAAATGTATAAATGAGCGGAACACACCAGGAAACACCAACAAATCTTCAAACTTCTTCTTCTGGAATTGTCACGGTTACGGAAAATTTTTAATTCAGGTATTACTATTGATAATGTTGATATTTTAGGGATTGTTGAAACCTGGCTTACTCAAATCCAAAAAAATTTGTACGAGACTAATACATTTCAGCACGTTTTTTCTAATGCCCTACAAGAAAAATCAAAGGTTAAGCCAGTGGTGGTGGTCTAGCTCTTTTTATAAATAAACTTAAATATAACAGCGAGATCATCGATATAACAGAGTATTGGATCTTGGCTTTTGCTCTCTTTCAGACAAATATAAGGACGTCCCTATACTTATTTATAACTATTTTAACGGTAGAGTAGGGGGATTGGGCCAGGGCCCTCCAGACATGTTTTCGCACACAAACTTTTGTATTCACCGAGAGAGTCACGATGATGTACACAGCGGAAGGGGACTAAGACTGGTAGAACTGATGGAGGAGAATGTTTTTATTTGTTAAATGGCAGATCGCGCGGAGTGACAATCCGGCCAACTTTACATTTGTCAATATGGGAGGCAAAAGCATAATGGACTTGGTTTGGTGTAATGCAGCGGCGTTGGGTACACTAGTTGACTTGAAGGTGGACTACTCCACACACGCCTCGGATCACTTCCCGGTCTTGGTCTCTTCTTGCTACCTCTCCACCTCAGCTGGTCACTTTAATGTGGCAAAGGCGGACAATAACATTGTCTCGGCCCGGCTGAGGTGGATGGATGACAAAAGGGAGACCTTCGCAAACGAAATATATTTTTCTGCCAGACTTGTAGCCAATTTCGTGTTCACAGACATAGACTGTCTTAGTTCAAACATTAGCGAGACGATTATCGAGAGCGCCAAAAAATCAGATATATACTCGGTGAGGAAAATCGTTCATGGCTTCAGAATTTTAGGTGACACTGACATTTTCATGTTGATTTATGCCGACGATTTAATCAATTTTGCAGAATCGAAAACAGATGCAATAATAAAACTTAATGCGCTGCGGGAATATTGTGATATAAATAAACTAACAGTTAATAACAAAAAGACTAAATACACTATATTCAAAAAGGGGCGAATCGGTGCGAGACTCCTGGGGCTTAACTATAACGGTGTCCCTTTAGATTTCGGTCCATACTTTCAGTACTTAGGTACGATTTTTTCCAGAACAAAAGCCTTCAACTTGGCTGTACACGCAGCAGTGAGCAAAGCCAAATTAGCCTCAGCTTGAGCCTTCAATATTTTAACTAAGACTAAGTTCTCCTCATGGCCTTCCATTATAAAAATTCATAATTCGATCATAAAGAGTTCGTTACTGTATGCGGCTCACATAATAATTCTAAATTATCTTGATGTCTACGAAAAGGCACAAGTTCGTTTTTTCAAGAGTCTTCTGCGCCTATCTAGAAGTACGCCCGACTTCATTGTTAGATTAGAACTGAGTCTACCCTGCGTGTCATATTAAAATCTAAAAATGGCGCTGAATTGGGCTGCATGGACTTTTGTTATGGAGGAGGACTCGCGCTACCCGAAATTATGTATATTAAAACTAGCTCAATCCGTAAACATTAAACAATTTAAATATAACTGTCTTTATCAGCGGCTTGGAAGGAGCGGGTATTAATGGTCACATTTTGCTGGACTTATTGAATGTCATTTATACTGGCCAAGCCCTATCCGACTAAAAAACAAAATGGTGTTCCTTAGTGATTATAATTTGTATGTGCGAAATTGTCTCACCAGAGCGGCGCTGCATTCAGCACGCTTTAAAAATGCATTACAGTAATGGGAAAATATTAGAAAATTCAAAA